>SKCR01010603.1:0-37502 GCA_019454045.1 Zanthoxylum bungeanum | reverse complement strand
GACATCATTAGAAACTGGAAGAGAGATAATGGTTACAGGAAGTCAGAGTTCAACTTTTAATGTAGATGTTGAATATGCTGAAGCAGAGGCTTTGTTTTGGTGCCGTCACTAGTGGAATCAGATTTTAAGAATGTTGTCAACTTGATGAAAGGTGGAAGGATTAATTGCTGAGATTCTAAGTTTTTAATAAAACTTTTTTCTTTCAAAAAAAAAAAAAAAAAGAAGAAGAAGAAGAAGAATGTACATAATATATTACTCCATATGATGGAAATTTTTAATTTGTTTTTATATTGGTATTTGCTGTAACTCAACTGTTAAATGCTCTGAGATTTTTTTTTCTTCACATAATAATCACATAGTTGACAATGTTTAGTGCATCCAATATCCATACGCAACACCAATATTGGCTGTAAATGATATCACTTTTGAGAGGAGGTGGTTCCATTTTTCTCCAGTTCCCGCTGCTTAGCTCGTTCCATCTTCCTTTTCCGCCATTCTTCTAGAGCTGGAAAACCTTATATAAACATTAGTAAAATTGCCTTTCACTACATGTCAGTCCTGAATATACCAGCAAGAAAAACAGTTGGAAAAGTAGAAATAAACAACTAAAACGTATGTTTTTTCGTATTCATTGTGTAAAGGGCTGTCCTGTGCCCAAATTCTGGTCTGTTGGTGCTTAGGAATTGTTTATTAGGAATAATTATGAACGGGAAAAGAAAATTCAGGCACCTTTTAAGCCGGCAGCATCATTGACGGAATGTAAATCCTTCAACCTTTTAGAAAGATCAATTGCTGCTGTCTGCTTTGCATCCTTCTGTAGGACTGTTTCCGGTTCTATGTATGCCTCTTGCTGGATTTCCCTCACCTAAAAAAACAGACGAAAGGTTCAACTTTGATACTCAAATTTACCATCATAATCCCTCACTAGTTTTGCTATCAGATGTAGAAGTCATTAAAAGCGTATAGGAAATATCAAGCTTACTCTTTTTATCAGCTCCAGCGGTTGCATGGCAAGGCGCAGCTCTTCAGATTCCTTGATATACTTGAGCTGAACTGCATTCAAATTGTATGCAGAATGGTCTGGTTAATTGACGAGCCATCTCTCATCAATCAATATAGGTGCATTGAAAAACATAGGCAAAACACGCCAAATATCTTTTTGGTAGGATCCCATTGGTAAACAAAGGCAAAACGTGCCAAATATCTTTTGGCAAGATCCCAAAATTGGGTTTAAATAGCAATGGCAAACAAAAATAGAGATAACATATTCAGATTTGACAGGAAAAAAGACATTAAAAAGTTGAGTTATATAGGTCGGATAACCGAGAATCGCAGCAACAGGCAGACGTTTGGACATCATCCCAAGAATGATTACCAAGATAGTGCCAAACAGTTAAGGAAGCACCCATATGTGATATGACCAGAAATAAGTATTTGTACGCATCTAACTGATATAGAAGATTTACCTCCACAAAACAGATACCTTCATCTTTAGTTTAGACCAAAAGTTGACAGCCCAAGCAAAAATAAATTGATTTGAAATTAATGCCAAGAAAATACCTCATTCAATGTGTGTTCAGTCACCAAATTTTAGCACATTGAAAGGTACCCACTCGATAGTCAAATCTTATCAAATGCTTTTAGGAAGCAATCGGTACTATTAGTATAAAGCTATATTGGAACTAGATACAGGCATTGCCGGCATTGGTCTCTCTTAAACTGGATTCTAGATTAAGAAAACTAATATGATGTTGCACTTTACAATTTACATTTTTCACTGAGGAGATAATTTTCATCTTACTCAAATTAAACTGACAAGAAGACATAGCAAACTGACAAAGCAAACAAAAAAAAAAAATCCCCATTTAAATGTAAATTCTGAAATACAAATAAGGATACAAGAGTAAGGAGCGAAGAAATTCACTCAACTCCCAGGGCTTATCAACATTGCACATATGTGTGTTATCCAGTTCTTAAAAGTGGAACTTAAAACCCACGGATATAACTATGACATTTCGGCAAACACCAAAATGAAAGTTAGAAACTTATATCCCACATATAAATATATGAAGCTCATTAAAACCTATAAAGGAGTCCAATGGTACTGAAAGCATTCAAATATGAGGGCCAGGTCGATAACGAAATCTAGCAAGTAATATCCAAAGAATCCTCCTCCTATCATCATTTCATCAAGCTCAGCCCAATTCTACGACAAAAAACCGTGTACTCTGTGTATATATAGCAGCAGAGCATGAATCAAATCATAGATTTTGCCCACAAAACCAAGGACCAAAACACTCTAATCTAATCTGATTTCAGCCCCCAATAAATTAAGATTTCACTCAACTAAAGTGACCCATAAAATCCCACATTAAAACCCAACAAAAACAGAAGTCGGTCACTCATTTTACCACCAACAAAAAAATATAAAGAAATCTGCATCTGATGCTGTTCAGTTCAAACAAAATCCAAAATCATTCAATAACCACTCAGAGGTTGTCTAAGATACAGTCGACACAGGCGGCTGACTGGCTCAAAAATATATTTTTAAGTGTATAACATGATTTTTATATTATAAATCGTCTAGCCCCAAAATTTAGCACAACTCAGGGCTGCTCTGCAACCTGTACCCACAAAATCCAGAATTCCAAAAGTCACATACCAATAACCATTGTTAAATTCAGGGGAAAAAACAATTACCCAGTTAATTACAGCACCAAATGACTACAGTTACACAAGAGTTTCAGCATCAACAGCAAAATTACTCAATACCCACTTGATTCAGATTTCATAAAGAAGGAGATACCTGAACTGAGCTGGTTCGAAGAGAGCTTATTGCGAGAAGAGGAAGAAGAGGAGGAGGAGAGGAAGCCATGAAGCAAAATGAGGACAGCCATCACATTCAACATGGTAAACAAAATTGTAGCGTTCTTGAAGGACAATCTCACCCTCCATGATTGCTGTATCTCCATTGCAGACAGATTAGCTTCTCAAGTCTCTTCGCCGTGAAAAACGCAACTTTTAATCAGAACAGAACAGATGATAATTTAAGGAACAAATTTTTTTAATTGATTGGACCTTTTAAATAAATCAAAAAGCAATTCAACCACCGGAACTTTGTTTTGTCCTAATTTAATTTTTATATATATATATATATATTTATATATATATATATATATAAAATCTAAAATCTACTGAAATATTGAATACAAATATTGAAATTCATTCAGAATTTTATGTTTACTAAAGATGAAATATCAACCACACTCAAATATAAGGAGAACTTTACTCCAATCAAGAGGAGAATAATCAACTCTCAAATCAACTCACAACGTTTCACCGTTTTAGCTGTAAAGTCTTCTTTTATTTTTTTCAATCATATTTACCAATTACCTCAGCATATTAAATATTCTTTTAAAGAGGAAGATCAAGTAAAATATTCATTGGTCTCCATTACCTTTTTTTTTTTACCCCGCAGCTAAACCACCTCTTCCGTATTTAAACGGAGTAAGTAAAATCTCCGACCGTCACAGACTCTTATAAAAAAAAGCACTCCATGAATTCGAACCCATAATTTCAATGTGAGAACCTGAACCTTACACCACTAAACCACGCCCCTTGGGGACTTGTCTCTATTACTTATTATTTATAAAACTATATAAATTATAGATTGTAATCGTAATAACTTAAATTAAATAATTTAATACACGTGTGTATATATAACACTTTCTAAAAATGGATTCCTCGAGAATCTTCTTTATTCTTCGGAGATTCTCATCATCTCCCCTAAAATAATTACGAGGGGACGCATATATATAAAAATTATTGGATATGAGTATGAGGATGTTGATTTCCTCACCTCCCCTCCATTCCATATTATCATCTGTTAATTACCTTACTCCCATATATTTAGCCAGAGCCGATTCTGGTATCCTCAGACTTATGATATTTTTACATTGTGACGTCATTGACAATAATATAATATTATAATAAAAAATTTGGGGTTTTTGGTCATTAATTACTTTTAAAATATTTGTGATGCAAACCCTATTAAAACAAAGCACGTAGAACTGCAGTAAGATTGAAATCATTGCTCAAGAATTGCAAAGAACTCCGATTGCTTGAAACGCCACAAAAGTTAATAACGCATTTGATAAGTTGCTTGGAAAAGATGACAAATCCTTTGATAAGTTTAAAAGCTAAGTTAAGAACTTTGAGAGAAAACACTCTCAATTTACACAATAATATATATTTTTCATATATCGTAAAGCTTAACGCCTCTTTTATAATAAGGACGCTAATCCTAAACCTACCTAAATAAGGTATCCTAAACTAGACCTAATAATGCTAATATAATGAAATCCTAATGAAACTAATTCCAATAGTAAAATAATAAGGAGATTCACACACATTAGCTTTAAAATAATATTAAAGATTAACCCATTACAATTAAACATAAAGTAAAATAAGTTAAAACCCTATAATTAAATTATGATCGTATTTTTTACTAGGAAATAGTCTGAATCTGTCTTTTACTTGAACTACAAAGTTTGAGATATTTGAGTCATCTTTCCAACACAACTTGAATCATCGCAATCAGACATCAGATGAGAAAATTATAGTCAAAATACGAAAACTATACAAATTCTGGCACCATTGCTGATGCAAATCATGATTTAGGTTCATTAGGCTAGGCCCATCTTCCATAACTTCTATTAAGTGCATGAATACTGGTTTCATTTACTCTTGTGAATGGCCTAAGTTTGGCATATGAAAGAAGCTCAATTTGGCCATCTTGGATTATATCATTCTCCATTTCCTCGAAAGGATTCGTTTTTGATTTCGAACTTGTCCATTTCCTCGAAAGGATTCGTTTTCGATTTCGAACTTGTCGCTTTGGAATGGAAACTTGGGAACTAATTCATCAGGATGCTGAATTCTTCGAAATGGTGGCAAAACATAAGAACCTCCATTTGTAACCACATTATCAAATTTCTAAAAAGAAAAAATACAAACAATAGGTAAAGAATTATTAAGTACACCTAACTCAGTCTCAAACACGTTTTCTTCACCCTCTCACATCTCAATCTCTACTATCTTTTCTTCACCTTTTCTGTAGGGCTATCAAAACTTGGAACAAAGGTTAATGAGCTCCTTTTATATTTGGTTTCAGTTTATAACGGAAAGAAAAATTATGATCCAATGGCATGCGTTGAGTATTTTGATGTTAAGAAATTGAACATTTGAAGTGCTTTGAGTATAACTAGATGTATGATCAAGAAAGCTTACATTGCAAAAATTATTTGGATTTACATATACTTGTTCATTTTCACTAATTAAGATTTCATGAATATTATGTGGAACCTTTCTCATATAGATAAATTGAAGGTTGTAAATGTTCATCAAGAAATTCTGTTTTGATTTTGTAAGTGTGTGTGTGTGTGTAATATTTAGAAACTTCTTAGGCAACTTTTTAAGGAAAATAACATAAGGTATTGAACTTCAAAGTGGAAGTAGTCATATATTAGATCTGATTTCATTTTAATGCCACCTTTAAATAGTAAGCAACAGGTTCCCACTGCATCATTACTTAGTACTTACATGCTTCATATTCGTAAACATCTTAAACTCTTTAGAAAACAGTAACAATGGAGGAAAAAAAGTAGACCCCAAGTGCTTGGTCCAATGGGTTGAGTCATGTACTATCATTTGGGATATCAGGGTTTCACTCATGGGAGCAATATTTGTAAGAACTTGGGACAGCACTGAGTTTTATCTACTCAGATCGAGGTCCAATGACACCTCATATGGGATGAGAAGGGATTTTCCGATATTCCAAAAAAAAATGAAGAAAAAAATAGGGCTTTCAGTTCTCTTTGCCAGAACTTCCAGAAATGAAGCGTCGGAGATATGTGGAAATGGGCTTAAGCATGCAGGATGTCATTTTCCTCGCAAATGGCATAAATGTAAGTCCAAGTCATGGTCCTATTTGATTATTACATTAGCTATATTGGATGTCATATGTGCCATTGGCATTAGATATTCAATAGTTCATACATTTGGGAATTTAACTATAAAGAGGAAAATAAAGTATAGCTGTTTCTATTGCATCTTTCAGTTAAAATGATGTTTGTGCTTTATGCTTCTATGAAATAAATTGGTTTCTCCTAAATGGGTTTGGCTTGGTGGCAAACAGCTTAGAATTTGGTTGTGAGGTCCTAGTTTCGAGTACAGGAGATGCATTTCTTGTAAGAGAGTGGGGCAGTCGGGGATTTTATCTACTCCGCTTCATCCCGAATCAGGTGGTTTGGCGGCAGAATTTCCAACGTCCCAAAAAAAAAATTGCTTTTCACTATTCTTCATGTAATATTAACTGCACTAGATTTCCTGCTTTTTGTTTGACAATATTGCTTAATATGCATTCCATTCTGGATTACCAATAATCGTTTGTGTTTACTGCTGAAGAGCTAGTGAGCCGATAGCATCAAGGGATCAATGGTAAGATAATTAATCTAAGATTGATATTTGCCTACGCATGGGAAGCCGCAGCTGCCTCTGTTGCCTGAAGAGATTTGCTTGTCTTGACATGTTATTTCGAGCTCCCTCGGCTATTTATAAAACCTGACAGCTTGTCGTAGGTCTACTTATACAATGCACTAAAATTTGCAGACTTGCTGGTGTCAATTGCCTATAACTATCTGTATTCTGGTATGATTTTGTTAGATAGAGGAAGTAATTTAGTCATTCTATACATTCTTGTATGTTCTTTTCCATTATATACTTAATTATTCTGATTAGTAAATGGGATTGCAAGTTTCTATTAAAATCTTTTCTGGTTCCATTTGATTATATCGTTTGCTAAACTGGGATTCAGCTTGTTATTTTATTCGACTTTAGGGATAGGATAGGAAAGGTTTATGTGGGTGTATGCATATATTTTATTCTCTCTATTGGGTGAGATTCCATTAAGTGAATGCGGTATCAATATATTAATATCGAGACATTAAGTTGAAACAATAACCTTTGAATTTGAAACGGGGTCACTGAATTTGAAATTTTTAAAATTGAACATGAAACATTTCAAGTTCATGATAGAAATTTCAATTTTAATAATCCAAATTTTAACTTCAATATCGTGGTGCATTAGTAAAACCCTCATTAATATATATATATATATATATATTTTAAAATAAATAAAAAACAAAATTAATTGGCATGCAGATTTAGCTTGGCATTGACAGTCTTAAGGCTCCAAAAATCCATATTTATCAAATTTAGCACATAACTCTCCCCAAAATTTAGCATAAACCCACAAATCTTTGCTTATGAATCACAAAAACTTAAAGCTAACATTCTGTAACCAGTTTCAACTTCCCTGGATAACTCAGAACAGTATGAACATTCACAATGCAAGCCAATTTTCCAGCCCTCTGTGCATTAGCGATGGCTGTTTCATCCAGTGGCAGTGGCTGGCCATTGATGGTAGTAGCTGCCTCCGGGAGACATGGTAGCCGGAACCCACAATCAGAAAAAGTAATGGTGATCGCAAATCCTACCCGCGAGTCTGCTGGTGCTCTGCAGACTGCAATATGCACTTTCCCATGTATTGCTTGAGGGGGATGCGTTGGTTCTGCTTCATGTTGACACCCCAAGTGTTGGACAATTATGACCCATAGCGTCACTATTTGTAAAAGACATTGTGGTTTTTGTACAAATTAATTATGTGACAATGAAAATTGCTATTTTAAGATTACTTGAATATATAAATGATAAAAGTCCTTATAATTAATTCCGGATTATAAGATATGAGACAGTATCAATCCACTAAGGTTTAATCACTAAATATCCATAGTCGTAGTATTATCGAGACTAGACATCGATAATGCGGAATAGACTAGTATTGCACTTGTGCGCGTTTTGAGAGCATAACGTCATAGTTCTCATATATTTAAGTATTAGATACTTATGCAAGTGTGATAGGAGGTTGTGTTTACCGATGGTACGGAAACAGCTTCGCTCTAGATAGACCCCACGGAATCTCATTGGTAGTATGACTATGTGTCTATGAGAATCCGCATCAGGGTAGGTGTATTTGGTCTTAACCTGAGACTTGCATCACTAATACTTGCGACAATCAATACGCTTTGGTTTTGGTCGTCCGGGACTTTAATATGTTTTGTGTACGCCTCTTCTGGGTTTATTGAAAATCGTAGTGTAGTGTATTGGGTGTGATGTCAAGACGGAAGTATCACTTCAGTCATATGAAGATGATGATCAGACATGGATACATAACTGGTTCTCTATTATGTTGCAACTATCGGGATAATGTGACAATGTCATGATTATCCGATTATAGAGACTAGTTGCTTGTGATCCGATATATGCTTCGTACGGAGCAGACATTATTCCAGCCACAGGCCTTGCATGTGACATCAGATACTGGATCGCAATACGCAATACTACGTATATTACGCCTGACAAAGATTATATATTCCTTAAAGAATATTTCTGGAGAATTGGGTAGGCACGGTGCTTTGCTAGAAGCCAACCATGTCTTGTAAATCGGTAAGAACGTGGTACCGGGTACGCACGTGTTCGGATAGTCCGACGACCGGATTTACTGCCAATATATCCAGGGATCTCATGGGTCGCTTCCCGAAGATTCACCGATGATGTTTGACTCGAACAGAATTAATCTGGGATTAATTATTAGAGAGGGAAAATTAATCTGGGATTAATTACGGCGAAAATTTATCTGGGATAAAATTCGAATAGAAGAGAGAGAACAATTAATTTAGAATTAATCGATAAAATAATATATTCGATATATTAAATGAAATTAGATTTTATAACGGAATTAAAATTGGATTTTAATTCGGGCGAACGAATTAATTTAGAATTAATTCGCGAGCGAATTTAATAGTAATTTTGCTAGGCATAATTATTTAATTAAATTTGATTTAATTAAGTAGCAACGGAAAATTCGTTAATTCGGAATTAACGAACTCGAGTCCGGAATGTGTTTGCGGGCCCACTCGGATTTTGAATCAATTGGGGCCCACCACAAGTCACTTCACTTGTCACTTTACTTACCTTTATGGTGATGGAAGTTAGTATTAGTTGATGGTAACTTGTAATACACATTTCATTATTTTATTTGATAGGTTGAGTGACATTTACCAAATGTTGTATTTGGTATATGACATTTATTTTTGGAAAATAATTACACTTAACATTTTTCACTTCTCTCCTTCACACACACAAAACCGTGACTCTCCTCTCTTTTTCTCTCAATTGCCGAGAACTACAAGAACACCAAGGGAAGATTTTGTTGCATTTTCTTCCTAAGCTAGCACTTAAAGAGTCATTCAAATGTGATAGGGAAACATCCCTTGAGTTTGGAATTCATTCACCAAAGCTTGGAGCTCAACATACAATCAAAGAAGAGCTTGGAGCAACTTCAAATGAGGTAAATTTTTGTTGTCTACACATCCTACCTAGCCGATCAATGTAAGTTATTCCGCAAACTTCGTTGAGTATTTACACATCTTTTATGCTTAATGATCTTGGATTTGTTCTTAGAGAACCTAACAATGGTATCATGAGCCTATTTAAGCATAAAATGAACATAGGGTTTATATACTTTATTTTGGGGATTTTGTGATTTGAGCATTGTAGACAACAGAACTTGACGACACTGTTCTAGGCTCGCGGCCTAGTTGGGAAGTACGAAATAACATGGAGTCGCCACCCGGTGTGAACCGGGACAAAGATTTAAGGCCGCACTCACCCCTCGCAAGGGAAGACCTCAAACCGTTGGGTTCGGAATGGTCCCTTACTTATGTCACTTGTAATGAAAGGATTCATGTAATAATTTAACTAGGCTTAAATAACACTTATTTCCAATAGTATCATGCTTCTAAATTCTCATGTGTAAAATAAAACTCATGTACGCATTTCACATATATCTTACATTTAAATTTGCATGCTTAACATATATCAAGATAGCAACTAACGTACAACTTTACTTGCATATCACATTCAGGAAAAAAACACAAGCACGCATATTAACCATATAAGCACACATAGGCGCTTTTCAAGTGGTACGTGGAATTGTGACCCAAGTACAGACCGCACTACCGTCCATTCGGAATCGGCTACGGAATTTACGTCTGGGTTTCCATCCGATATACCGCAAGAATTAATGCTCAAATGTTATCATGACATAAGCATACGAATTGTGACACATTTGCATAAGAAAGATCAACTAATAGGCAATTATGCATGAATATAGTAAGACAGACTCAGTTCAGTGTGTGTGTTCGTGTTCGTGTAGCGTTCGTAAACGCGTTCGAACGGAAATGAAACAGAATGCTCACGTTCGAGTAGCGTTCGTAAACGCGTTCGAACGGAAATGAAACAGAATACTCACGTTCGAGTAGCGTTCGTAAACGCGTTCGAACGGATACGAGACAGAATGCTCACGTTCGAGTAGCGTTCGTAAACGCGTTCGAACGGAGACGAGACCTGACACATAATAAGGCAAAAACACATGCGCGTTCGAGTTGCGTTCGTGAACGCGTTCGAACGGACACGGACCTGATGCGATACATAAAAAAAATAAAAGGGCGCGGCGAAGCACTGCCGTAAAGTGACCTTTTGGGCTCTTGATCTCTCAAAGAGAGGACCTTTAGACCAACATGCTAAGCCCATGCGCGTCATATCATACATGCAAGAATAGAACCAATCATATCAACCAAGTATGCCCGATTGAACGCATCTTACATCAATCCGAACCACACGTCAACCGGCGCGGCAAAGCATCGTGGTAAAGGGCTTTTAGCCCCTCCCCATAGGGGATTTCACAACACACTTACTAAGCCCATGCGCTCGATTGACTTATACATACGAAAGTAAAGATAATAATATCAAACTAAGTATGCTCGATTGAACGTATCTTGCGTCCAACCGAACATACATCAACCGGCGCGGCGAAGTAGTGTCACGAAGGTGGCCTTTTCGGCTCTTTGTCTCACAAATGGAGGACCTTTGGACTAACTCACTAAGCCCATGCGCTTGGTTGAATCATACAAAAATAAACAATATATTGAATTCAAGAGAAAACTAAATAAACACAAAGCAACACAACGAAAGAGAGATGGTGCCGTTTACTCAAGCGGTACGTGGAGTTGTGGCCCGAGTACAGATCATATTACCGTCCATTCGGAATCGGCTATGAAATTTATGTCCGGGTTTCCATCCGATATACCGCGAGAGTTGACACATCTCCCATTCATCTAATGCCCACAACATATTACATCTCATAATTCATGCATATTTACATACTCAAAAATCACAACACACATTTCAATATTACAATCATACAAGAAATACTTAATAAATAATGCGAAAAGGAAAACAAGTGTGAAAGATACCCTCAGGTCTAACCTTTTAAGCCGTCTCTCGGACTCACGTTCCACGAAGATCGAAAAGGGGGGTAAAGCTCCGCAACTTTTCTGGTCCGTTGTTCAACGTCCTAGCTCACTGCTTCGCTGCTTTGCTTATTGTTCGAACTTCGTTCTGCTCCTATTCGGCTCCTGTTTTGCTGCTCACTGCACGGGCTACCTGTTTCAATGTTTCAAAGAACTATTCCAAGTTGTGTGGGTTCTTAGTGCAATTAAAGGTGATTATTTTAAGGTTATCTATGTAGTTTTCTAAGTTACTGTTTTTTAAGGATCTGGGCTGCTGTGTTGTGTGGTTTTCGGTGGTGGTGTATGGGGTTTAGAGGGGTTTGGTTTTCGGTGGTGATCTTGTGGTGGTTTCTTTTGTTTTCTTTTGTGTGTGTTTTGGGTGTGTAGAGAGAGTTTAGAGAATTTCGAGAGAGCTTGGGTGTGAATTGTGTTGTGTGAAAAAGAGGAATGGCCTTGGTTAGGGGTTGTTTATATAGAGAATGGCTAGTGTTTACAAGGGAAGGGATTTGTGCATTAAATTAGGATATGATTTAGTTTTAAACAAGGAATCAAAGGATTGAGGGGGGACAAAATATTTACTTTAGGAAGTTGTAATATTTAATTTGTGTTGGTTTAGGAATACAAATATTTTATATTGGTAAGTATCTTATTAGATTAGGAAGTCAAATATATTGGCTTTAATTGGTTATGATTGATTTTAATTTAGTATGTGATTTGTTTAATTTAGGCATGATTTTAGTTTAAGTTGGTAATTGTTTATTTTAATTGGTAAATGATTTAAATGTTTTATTTAATGTTTAATATTTAATTTAATATTTAATTATTTAATTTGGGATGTGTTTTATGGGCTTTGGGGAGCTAAATGGGCTGGGTGTGAGGCTAGCAGCAAAACCAGAATTACCGACACCGTTCGAACGCTCCCTCGAACGCTACACGAACGCCCGCAATCTGTTTCCCGTTCGAACGAAGTAACGAACGCAGCACCAACGAAGACAGTGAGCTTGCTTATTCTGAATTCCCCCTTCCGATATCCGTTTCCCGCGGCATCCGTGACTCAAAAGGTAGCTGTCTCCAAATAAGACTCCTCATCGGGTTTCACATGCGTAAAAATGCAGTGCCTACAGTTGCCCCCACTTTGATGGGACTTGTGTAATGTGCAACAGTGACAATCCTATCAAAGTTATGCAATGCATTTCTACTTACCTGGCTCGCCAGCTGCCACTTGACTTACCATGTGTTGAGTTGATTTGGGTGGTGAGGTGCTGCGACCCCTGGTTCATTCCCACCGTGCTCTATTTTTAGAGCGCCATCTTCGGCATCTTTCGTGTATGTGCTCCATTTTGGAGCGCCATTTTGGCATTTGTTGTGTGTGTTCCATTTTGGAACGCCATTTTCGGCATCTGCTGTGTGTGTTCCATTTTGGAACGCCATTTTCGGCCTCTGTTGTGAGTGTGCTCCATTTTGGAGCGCCATTTCCGGCATTTGTTGTGTGTGTTCCATTTTGGAACGCCATTTTCGGCATCTGCTGTGTGTGTTCATTTTGGAACGCCATTTTCGGCCTTTTTGTGAGTGTGCTCCATTTTGGAGCGCCATTTCCGGCATTTGTTTGTGTGTTCCTATTTTGGAACGCCATTTTCGGCATCTGCTGTGTGTGTTCCATTTTGGAACGCCATTTTCGGCCTCTGTTGTGAGTGTGCTCCATTTTGGAGCGCCATTTCCGGCATTTGTTGTGTGTGTTCTATTTGGAACGCCATTTTCGGCATCTGCTGTGTGTGTGTTCCATTTTGGAACGCCATTTTCGGCCTCTGTTGTGAGTGTGCTCCATTTTGGAGCGCCATTTCCGGCATCTGTTGTAAGTGTTCTATTTTGGAACGCCATTTCGGCATCTGCTGTGTGTGTTCCATTTTGGAACGCCATTTTCGGCCTCTGTTGTGAGTGTGCTCCATTTTGGAGCGCCATTTCCGGCATCTGTTGTAAGTGCTCCATTTTGGAGTGCCATTTCCGGCGTTTGTTGTAAGTGCTCCATTTTGGAGTGCCATTTCCGGCGTTTGTTGTAAGTGCTCCATTTCCTGAACTGTGCTGTACGAGATTGTGGCTCATTTTTGAACCGTTACTTGATGAGATGGTCTTTGCTGTTATAAACCTGCGAACACGAAACAAACATTGCATGTATGTGGTATGTATGCATGTATATGTATTGTATTCCGATGGGTTAGGCCTTCCTTGGTCCATTTCTGAACAGTGCTTCAATTTCAGAGTGCCATTTTCGGCGAGATGAGATGATGGTCCATTTCGAACCGTGCTCCATTTTCGGAGTGCCATTTTCGGCGAGATGAGATGATGGTCCATTTCGAACCGTTGCTGATAATGATGTGGGCCCCGCCCCAAGAGTACTATACCCGGCAGAACTAATACTGAACCAATGTGGGCCTCGCCCCCCCCCCAGAATGCCATACCGGCAGAGCTGATGCTGACATGGGCTTCACCCCCAGACCGAGACTGATATGGGCCTCGCCCCCAGACTGATACTGATACTGAACTGATGTGGGCCTCGCCCCCAGCTGATACTGATGCGGGCCTCGGCCCTGGACTCATCCCCAAACTGATACTGATTCATTTCTGAAACTGACTGTACTGTTGTTGTTCCCGGAGATTCCCCGTGTTCTAAACATCACTGGATTTCATAGTGCCAATGTTGAATGTTTTTCTCAAATACACTCATATTGTAGAAGAGATTCAGCGAAATAATGTCTTTATTATTATTTAAAGAAAATGATTCGAACATGTAGACCAAGTCAATGTCTATATTAAAATGCATGATCAAATAAACTAGGAGGGATGATTTCATCATTCGCAACATTGCTTTCTTTCTTGGCCTATGGTTCTCCACCGTTGTCATCTCATACTCCTATGGATGAAGCTGAGTGGTTGAGAGTTTGAAGGACAGGGTTTCGGGTAGGCCGGAGTTGATCATGTAGTTGGGTAGGGGATTTCTGTATGCGTTGGGTTGTTCTCTTTCTGGGTCAGGTATTTTGTGAGCATCAATGAGGTTTTGGATTTCATGCCTAAGGCGGTGCAGCTGTCAGTTTCGTGGCCTCTCCTTTGATGGAAGTGACAATACAAGCTTAGGTTAAGGTTGGGTGGGATAGGATCTGGAAGTGGTTTAGGCTCTAAGGGTTTTAGGAGTCCTTGTCCCTTCAACTTCTCAAGTACCTTAGATAACGGCTTCCCCAGGTTAGAGAAATGCCGGTTCTTGACGGCAGCGACCTCGGCAGTAGCGGGCTTGGTCTCAGAATACCCCCCAAAAGTCCGCCTATTCTGGCCATAGGACTTTCTGTTTTCAGCCTCCTCTTCCTCAATATCCATGACAGTTTCCCTCAATTGTCGAAAATCGGAAATCATCGAAGTCATCCTCCTCAGCTTACTATAAATAGAGGGCTTGGTGCCCTTGATGATCATTTTGATCTGGTCCTTCTCAGAGGGCCGAGTCTGCATTTTCAGAAGCTGGTTTCTCCAGCGGTCTACATACTCTTTGAAGCTTTCTTCCGGCTTCTGCTTAGTGTTCTCCAAATCACGGAGTGACAAGTCAATCTCCAAGTCTGTAACATACTGCTTCAGAAAAGCGTCAGCTAGTTCCTTCCAATCTTCCTTAACCTTTTTTCAAGGCTATGATACCAAACCACAGGTGCCCCCTCGAGTGACATCCCAAACATCTTTTGGACTTGGCGCTGTGATAGGCCCACTGAACTCATAACAGACACATACTGACGGAGATGCACCCTCGGATCTTCATTCCCATTGAACTTAGCCAGATCCGGCATCTTAAACTGCGCTGGCAACTGCTCCTCGAACTTCATTGTCTCATAGTCTAGCAAATCTTCATTCTTACCCCTCATCTTACGGGTAACTGTTTCAACCTGATCCCGAAGCTTCTGAAATTCTGCCTGAGACCCAATCACTCTGTCTGTTGCATACTCTGCATTATCATCATCAAAAGCGGGGATATCATCCCCCAACCCATTCGGAGGCTTCTCGTGCCTTACATTCTCAGAATTTTCCCCAGCACGGGGCACAGCCATATTTGTCATGGCAGCAGTCAAGGCTTGCAACTGTTCAGTAATCTTGGCGAAGCCACTTTCCAACTGATCTATCCGGGATACCTCAGTATCTGATTCACTCATGTCTGTTCTCGGTATTTTGGTGAGTCTTCCCTTTTTTCTAACCCAACGGGAATCTATGATGGCTTTCAGAACACAAGGGTTAACATGTTGTATGTATGCATGATGTGGATAAGAAATATATAACATATATTAAATCAAATACTATTCTCAAACAAATCGGCCTATTATCATTTTAGAATCTTTCGGGTTAACTGTCATAAGAGTGAACCCGTCCCAGTTTAAATGGCCTAACAAGTTCATGTCTTATGGCAAAGAGCCCAACTAAATCCAAATGATAAAATTCCGAACACAATCATAAAATGGCCCATTGTTATTTAGAAGCCTTTTGGCCCAATCGTCATAAGATGTGTTCTTGTCCCAGTTTAAATGGCCCAACAAGCCCATATCCCATGATAAATGGTCCAAATGGATCCAAACAACGATGTTCCCAAACACAAGCATAAAAGATGATGCAAACATGACATAATAATTTTTACAGTATGGCCCATCAACATTTCAGAAGCTTTGGGCCTAATAGTCATAAGGTACGAACTTGCCCCAGTTTAAATGGCCCAGCAAGCCCGCATTTCTGACAATAGTCCAACTGCATCCAAATGAGGATGGTCCACAAGCACATACTCAAGGAAATAATTGCTACTTTAACCATACAAACCAGTCTATGGGTGGATTGCAAGAGTATGGACAAAGGCTCTCACTGGCGAAGGATAGCCCACAACTAGGTCTCCCCACTCAAGGGTTCGAGCGACCAAGTGAGCGTATCCCTTTTTATACACTAAGGTACGTGCCAATGAGCTATGGTGTGTGATGGACTGTCAAATGGGTTTCCCGTTGTAGATCCCCCAGAGGGAAGGTGGAGCGAGGCTCACTTAAATACCCAAGCCTCTTAGGCTCTTATCGCTTGTTGTCAGGAATAAACAACGAGTCCTCCAAATTAGTCCATCACAAAGGCTACAAGTAGATGGCCATATAGGTGCCCTCACAGCTTTTCCTTCTAGAAAGGTAGTAAGTGAAGGAGGACACCAAACCATTACCTAGCCTCAAAGTGCCCTTGATTAAACCCTCACTTATCCACTACAGACATGGCCAATTAAAACATAAATCCACTCATTACAAGACAATATTTCGGGGCCAATTCTCACATCCCCAGTGGAGTCGCCAGACTGTAGACAACAGAACTTGACGACGCTGTTCTAGGCTCGCGGCCTAGTTGGGAAGTATGAAATAACATGGAGTCGCCACCCGGTGTGAACCGGGACAAAGATTTAAGGCCGCACTCACCCCTCGCAAGGGAAGACCTCAAACCGTTGGGTTCGGAATGGTCCCTTACTTATGTCACTTGTAATGAAAGGATCATGTAATAATTTAACTAGGCTTAAATAACACTTATTTCCAATAGTATCATGCTTCTAAATTCTCATGTGTAAAATAAAACTCATGTACGCATTTCACATATATCTTACATTTAAATTTGCATGCTTAACATATATCAAGATAGCAACTAACGTACAACTTTACTTGCATATCACATTCAGGAAAAAACAAGCACGCATATTAACCATATAAGCACACATATGGGCGCTTTTCAAGTGGTACGTGGAATTGTGACCCAAGTACAGACCGCACTACCGTCCATTCGGAATCGGCTACGGAATTTACGTCTGGGTTTCCATCCGATATACCGCAAGAATTAATGCTCAAATGTTATCATGACATAAGCATACGAATTGTGACACATTTGCATAAGAAAGATCAACTAATAGGCAATTATGCATGAATATAGTAAGACAGACTCAGTTCAGTGTGTGTGCGTTCGTGTAGCGTTCGTAAACGCGTTCGAACGGAAATGAAACAGAATGCTGCTCACGTTCGAGTAGCGTTCGTAACGCGTTCGAACGGAAATGAAACAGAATACTCACGTTCGAGTAGCGTTCGTAAACGCGTTCGAACGGATACGAGACAGAATGCTCACGTTCGAGTAGCGTTCGTAAACGCGTTCGAACGGAGACGAGACCTGACACATAATAAGGCAAAAACACATGCGCGTTCGAGTTGCGTTCGTGAACGCGTTCGAACGGACACGGACCTGATGCGATACATAAACAGAAAATAAAAGGGCGCGGCGAAGCACTGCCGTAAAGGTGACCTTTTGGGGCTCTTGATCTCTCAAAGAGAGGACCTTTAGACCAACATGCTAAGCCCATGCGCGTCATATCATACATGCAAGAATAGAACCAATCATATCAACCAAGTATGCCCGATTGAACGCATCTTACATCCAATCCGAACCACACGTCAACCGGCGCGGCAAAGCATCGTGGTAAAGGGCTTTTAGCCCCTCCCCATAGGGGATTTCACAACACACTTACTAAGCCCATGCGCTCGATTGACTTATACATACGAAAGTAAAGATAATAATATCAAACTAAGTATGCTCGATTGAACGTATCTTGCGTCCAACCGAACATACATCAACCGGCGCGGCGAAGTAGTGTCACGAAGGTGGCCTTTTCGGCTCTTTGTCTCACAAATGGAGGACCTTTGGACTAACTCACTAAGCCCATGCGCTTGGTTGAATCATACAAAAATAAACAATATATTGAATTCAAGAGAAAACTAAATAAACACAAAGCAACACAACGAAAGAGAGATGGTGCCGTTTACTCAAGCGGTACGTGGAGTTGTGGCCCGAGTACAGATCATATTACCGTCCATTCGGAATCGGCTATGAAATTTATGTCCGGGTTTCCATCCGATATACCGCGAGAGTTGACACATCTCCCATTCATCTAATGCCCACAACATATTACATCTCATAATTCATGCATATTTACATACTCAAAAATCACACAACACATTTCAATATTACAATCATACAAGAAATACTTAATAAATAATGCGGAAAAGGAAAACAAGTGTGAAAGATACCCTCAGGTCTAACCTTTTAAGCCGTCTCTCGGACTCACGTTCCACGAAGATCGAAAAGGGGGTAAAGCTCCGCAACTTTTCTGGTCCGTTGGTTCAACGTCCTAGCTCACTGCTTCGCTGCTTTGCTTATTGTTCGAACTTCGTTCTGCTCCTATTCGGCTCCTGTTTTGCTGCTCACTGCACGGGCTACCTGTTTCAATGTTTTCAAAGAACTATTCCAAGTTGTGTGGGTTCTTAGTGCAATTAAAGGTGATTATTTTTAAGGTTATCTATGTAGTTTTCTAAGTTACTGTTTTTTTAAGGATCTGGGCTGCTGTGTTTGTGTGGTTTTCGGTGGTGTATGGAGGTTTAGAGGGGTTGGTTTTCGGTGGTGATCTTGTGGTGGTTTCTTTGTTTTCTTTTTGTGTGTGTTTTGGGTGTGTAGAGAGAGTTTAGAGAAATTTCGAGAGAGCTTGGGTGTGAATTGTGTTGTGTGAAAAAGAGGAATGGCATTGGTTAGGGGTTGTTTATATAGAGAATGGCTAGGGTTTACAAGGGAAGGGATTTGTGCATTAAATTAGGATATGATTTAGTTTTAAACAAGGAAATCAAAGGATTGAGGGGGGACAAAATATTTTACTTTAGGAAGTTGTAATATTTAATTTGTGTTGGTTTAGGAATACAAATATTTTATATTGGTAAGTATCTTATTAGATTAGGAAGTCAAATATATGATTGGCTTTAATTGGTTGATTGATTTTAATTTAGTATGTGATTTGTTTAATTTAGGCATGATTTTAGTTTAAGTTGGTAATTGTTTATTTTAATTGGTAAATGATTTAAATGTTTTATTTAATGTTAATATTTAATTTAATATTTAATTATTTATTTGGGATGTGTTTTATGGGCTTTGGGGAGCTAAATGGGCTGGGTGTGAGGCTAGCAGCAAAACCAGAATTACCGACACCGTTCGAACGCTCCCTCGAACGCTACACGAACGCCCGCAATCTGTTTCCCCCCGTTCGAACGAAGTAACGAACGCAGCACCAACGAAGACAGTGAGCTTGCTTATTCTGAATTCCCCCTTCCGATATCCGTTTCCCGCGGCATCCGTGACTCAAAAGGTAGCTGTCTCCAAATAAGACTCCTCATCGGGTTTCACATGCGTAAAAATGCAGTGCCTACAAGCATGATATCTTCAAATTGATGGTTTGGTTAAGCTTGTATGATGTTAATTAGATTTAAGCATCTTAAAATTGAGAAAATAAATTGGATTAATTTTCCCTAATTTTGCTTGCCATGGCCGAATGTAATGAACCCCAAGCTCATGGTGATTTTGATTTTTTAAGACCATTGGATGTGTTTAAAAAGCATGAGATATATTGATTTGTGATTTAATTGGATTGAAATCAAAATTGGTTAATTTATGCATGAAAACCGTGAGTTGAGGAGCATGTTAATGACTTGATTTTGTTTCAATAATGTTGGACATGTATTGAAAATGATAAAGCATGATTAATTATGTAAATTGGTATTTTGGAAATGTTAATTTAAATAATTAATTATGGCTATACACTTAAATTAAATAAATTGTGATATTTAGAATATTAGAATTTAATTAATTAGACTTAATTTGGAATTGTGCTAAAATTATTATATTTGGGCCTAATGGGCTTGGTTGAGTCAAGTTGGTTTATGACAATTGGATTGGATCTAAATTGGGTGTAAAACCATTCCGTTAGTCCAAATATAATAAATGGGCCTTTTAAATTTAATTGGATATGGTTGAGTATTTGATCGAGAATAGCAAATGCAATTGTGTTGCAGTTCCGAGAAAATGTCAAAATGCAGGATATCTTCTCAATACTAAAAAACCCAGGAAATTTCTGGATCATGGCATAGGATTAATTCGCTCTGTGGTTCATGATTTCTCAAATTTTTGTATTTAGAGCAATTTGTGATTGTCATTTTCTCTTCAATTAACTATAAAAGTGTATCCATATTCATGTATTTTTTTACTATCAATGCCTAGAATTTGTTTTTTTTTTTGTTTTTGTTTTTGTTTTTTTTTAACTGTTGGTTTCTTTGGAAACCACAAATGAAACTATGATAGCAACATACCAGAACATTACCAAACCAAATCTAGTGGACTGGATAAATGGATCTTTTGACGCAATTGTCACTAAAGAAACCTCTTTCGTGTTAAATATGAGAACTTTACAACGTCTTTCGTGTTAAATACCTTGCCACTGGAAGAAATGAAGCATTCTTAGAAAACCCAGAATAATACAAACTGTAAAGAAAACTTAAGACTGTAGAACATTGGATAGCAAACTTTTGAGTGTGAAGCATCGCCCATAAAAAAAATAAGGGAACATGAAAGCTGCAGTTCCCTAACATAGGACATTAGCATTTTTCTACAGAATCCGTCAAAAATTAATGTTCATCGTGCATGGGTCATTGAAATGGAACCTCCATGTTTGGAAGGAACTGCATTATCATGATATGCCTGGGCTAAATTCACTCCACATTCGACAGCTCCAGGTCTGATATCTGGTTCTCTAGCCATACCAGCCTTTATTGCAGCAGTAACCAGCCTCTGCAACTTCAGTAGCCCAGTACGCTTTGAAACCACATAGAGAACAGCACAAGTGAACAATATAAATCCTAATACAAGTATCACCGTCCAAAAATTAAACCAGCATGAGGTCTGTGTTGTGATTCTCTGATCACTAAAGAGTGTTTATGAGGAAAATTTACTTTCTATTATTACTTGAATAAACCTTACAAAGATTACAAACTTTGATACAAAAAACCTCATACTTTACTCTCTAAGCTCTCTTGACATGGAGATTAATATCTTTGGGGATGAAAAGCTCTCAAATGTGAGCTTCTTTTATAGGCAATGGTTTGCCTTCTAACTCAACAAAACTTAGTGGAGCGGTTTCCATAATTGTCCACTAATTGGAGTGGTTACACCAACACCAGTAATGTACTAATGATGGTTAAATGCTAATAATGCACTAATGCTAGCTGGATTCATCAATTTGGAGCTAGAAGGAGGGCAAACTTGTCACGTCTATGGTAAAAGATGTCATGTCAATTGAAGAGTCTAGGAGAAAAGATGTTGGCTCAGAACAGTCAGAAGCCCTACGTCACAGAGACTCGAGAAGACAGCAAGAGAAAAAGGGAGATGCAAAAGCAGAGGTAGGTCCACAGACGGAAGAAAACCTACATATAAATTGTGGGACACAGAAACTGGATGACGCATGCTGTTCCAGGCTCACGGCCTAGTTGGGAGTACGGAGTAGCCACGGGGGACTAAACCGGAGAATAATGGAGTCGCCACCCCCGGTGTGAACCGGGAAAATGAGATTTAAGGCCGCACTCACCCCCTCTCAAGGGAAGACCTCAAACCGTTGGGTTCGGAATGGTCCCTTACTTATGTCACTTGTAATGAAAGGATTTATGTAATAATTTAATCAAGTTTAAGTAACACTTATTTCCAAGAGTATCATGCTTCTAAATTCACATGTACAAGATAAAACTTACACCTAAATTTACATACATTTCACATCTAAGATTGCATGCTTGAAAGTACATCAAAGTAGCAACGAACATACAACTTCATTGGCATATTATATTCACGAAAGACACAGGCACACACACTAACCACACAAGCACACATATGAGCACTTTTCCAAGTGGTACGTGGAATTGTATCCCAAGTATAGACCGCACTACCGTCCATTCGGAATCGGCTACAGAATTTATGTCTGGGTTTCCATCCGATATACCACAAGAAATAATACTCAAACGCTATCATGACATAGATATATGAATTGTAATACGATACGTTGAACCAAGACGAAGGTAAATGATGTAACCAATGGGATAAACATGTTTTTCACTATGATGCGTACAAAGATAAGAATGACTATATGGGATTTCATAATACATGCATGAATGGTATAGTTGGCTTTATGTGAGAGTTGTGAGTGTGTGCGTGAGTGCAATGGGCTGTCGCATGAAGGGTTCAGTTTAGGGTTTTATGCGTGCAGGTCAGTGGGCATGTTTAAGGCAATTGGCGTGAATTGGCTTACGTGAGGCCGTGAGGTGCTATGTGGCGAGAGGCTTGTGGTGTGCTGTGAGGCGTGGGCTGGTGTGATGTGTTCTTTGTGCGAAAGAGTGAGGGCAGCTCACGTGGGGAATTATGGCCGTGTTTAGGTGCGTGGGGGCGAGCTGTGTGTTGGGGTTGTGGGTTGTGTTCGGTGGGCGTGAAGGCAGTAAGTTGAGGAGGGGGAGTTATCGTGAGCATGAGAGGGCAGTTACGTGCATGGTGAATGGGTTATAAATATGGTGAGTTACCGAGGGTTCATGGAGTGTAAAGGGCAGGGGATATGGGTACACCAATGACAATAGGTCGAGCCAAGACAGGGATAAACGATGCAATCAATGGATGAAAGACACGGCAAATATCGTGGTAAAGGTAGCCTTTTAGGCTTTTCTTCTCAAATGGAGAACCTTTTAATCCAACACAATAAGCCCATGCGCCTTTCGTTACAATGCATACAAAGATAAAGATAACCATATGAAATTTCGTATACCCGATTGAACACATCTTTCATTCAACCGAGCTTATATCAACCGGCGCGGCAAAGTATCATGGTAAATGATTTTAACCCCTCCAAATAGAGGACCCTTAATCCGACTTACTAAGCCCATGCTCTCGATCATATCATGCATACAAAAATAAAGACAATCATATCAAACTTAGTATGTCCGATTGAACATATCTTATATCCAACCGAACACACATCAACCAGCGCGGCAAAGCATTGTGGTAAAGGATTTTAACCCCTCCAAATAGGGGACCTTTAATCCGACTTACTAAGCCCATGCGCTCGATTGTATCATACATACAAAAATAAATGCAATCACATCAAACTTAGTATGCCCGATTGAACATATCTTATATCCAACCGAACACACATCAACCGGCGCGACAAAACATTGTGGTAAATATTTTAACCCCTCCAAATGGGGGACCTTTAATCCGACTTACTAAGTCCATGCGCTCGATTGTATCATGCATACAAATAATGTGCGGAATTCAAATGACGAAAAATAAATAAATCAAAGCAATATAAAGCAAAAGAAAGTGTCGTTTACTCAAGCGGTACGTGAAGTTGTATCCCGAGTACAGATCATACTACCGTCCATTCGGAATCGGCTATGAAATTTATGTTCGAGTTTCCATCCGATATACCGAGAGTTGACACATCTCTCATTTTTTCCAAAGCCACAACATACAATATCTCATAATCCATGCATATTTATCTACTCAAGGGCCACAACATATAATATCTCATAATCCATGCATATTTATCTACTCAAGGGCCACAACATGCATTTCATCATAACAATCATGCAAGCAATACTCAATAAATAATACAAATAAAACAGAAAACAAATGTGGAAAATACCATCAGGTCTAACCTTTTATGTCGACTTTCGAACTCACGTTTCACACGCCGTCGGAAGGGCTATCACACCGTAACTTTTCTGGTTCACTGGTTTGCATTTTACCTCGCTGTTTCTCTGCTCAAGCTATTGTTTTGACTCCGTTTTGTTGCTGTTTCCTCGCGGTTTCGCTGTCGTATTATTGGTCACTGTTTCAGGTGTATAGGGGACTGTTTTGGGTATTTTTTGTGGGTTTTAAGTGCAGTTTTTGTGTGATTATTTAAGGGTTATAAATGCAATTTTTATGTTACTGGTTTAGGGATTTTTGGGACTGTTTTGAGGGCTAATAGGAGTGCAGTTTTTTGGTACTGCAGGGAGGTTTACGGGGCTGTTGTTTCAGTGATATAGGGAGGCTTATGGGGTTGTGTTTTTGACATGCGAAGGGCTGCTGTATTGGTGTATTTTTCGGTGATGTGAGGGAGGCTTATGGGGCTGTGTTTTTCGGTCAAGTCAGGGAAGGAGATGAAGAGAAATTGTTATATTTTTTGGTGTAATATGCATGAATGGAGAGCTTGGAGAGGGGGTTGGAAATTCTTTACTTCTTTTTTTCTTGTGATGGGCGTAAATTAGGAGGGGGAATGCCTTGGAGAGGTGTGGTTTATATAGAGAAATGCTAGGGCTTCACCTTGTCTCACAAGGAATAGGATTTGATTTGGTATCCAACAAGAAAAGATTAGATTGAGGGGTGACAAATTTGGTTCAAATTAGGAATACAATATATTTGATTGGTTAGGATTAGGCATGACATCTTTTTAATTTAGTATGTAATATATTTGATTTGTCCAAATTAGGTATGATTATATATTATGTTTTATTTAATTGGTAAATGGCTTAAAATATTTTTTTTAATTCAAATACATTTTCTAATTAATATTTAATCTAATATTTTATTTAATTTGGGTGATTGGGCGTGTGGGCTTTGGTTGGTGGGTTTGGTTTGTGTGGACAAGGTGTGTGGGCTTGCGGGGGTTTTGGGTCAAGGCAAAGGGGCTTGTGGGGATTTTGGGACAAGGTTAGGTGATTTATGAGTGTTTTGGGCAGAAACAATTTTTAAAATTTAAACGGAAAACCAACAAGTAACCCGAAGCTAAACCAGTGAACTTAATCCGAATATAAGTCAATTCTTGACTCCTCCATTCCGACGTCCGTTTCCCGCGGTTCCCGCGACTTAAAAGATAGTGCCTCTAACTGAGACTCATCATTGGGTTTCACATGCAAAAATGCAATACCTACATAAATGCTATCACCGTGGCATAAAAGGCCATTTAAAGAATAATTGCAGAAAACTGCAACGAGAGCAGAGCCAAGACATTTACTAGTTGTAAGAATAACAAATGAGAGACACTAATAGTTTTCCCAGGAGATTTGTAGTCATCTGCTCCATCCAAGAAGAGACAAATGTTGGATGCACATTAACCTTGAAGGATGTTCTGCATGTTCCAGAACTCGAGCTAAATCAACTTTTGGGGATAGACTTAGACAAACAGGGTTATGATAATCACTTTAGAAATGACACATGAAAAATGATAAAAAGTGTTATAGTTGTCGCTCGAAGACATGTTTGCGCTACTCTATACAAGACTCATGTGAATATTTGTGCAGACAACCTCAATATAGCTGAAAACGATGATTCTCAGAATCTGTGGCACAAGAGACTCGGTTACATGAGTGAGAGACGGTTGTCTACCCTGACTAAGAAGGAGATTATCACTGTTTCCATGGACGTTGCACTAGGTCCTTGCAACCACTGCTTGTTTGGTAAGCAACAGAGTCTCATTTAATTTCTCTTATACGAAAAGATCAGAGTTGCTCAGTTTACTGCACTCTGATGGGTGTGGTCCCTTAGAGGTTGATTCACTGGGGGTAACAAGTATTCTCTGACTTTCATTGATGATGCTTCTCGGAAAGTGTAGGTGTATTTTTTGAAGATGAGCTTATCATTGTTTCCAAAAACATCCTGACATTGCATTGTAGAAAGCAAGTTTGGCGTCTCATCAACAATGAACGGTGCCCTTGTATTCACTTTCAGCCTTCTGTAATACTCATGTAGATTCCTCTAAAAACCCAATATGTATGTAATTAGATTAGCTCCTCAAAACCCATTTCATCATACGAGTGCAGGACAACCCTATCTGAATTTGATATTATTGCAAGAAAGACTGTCATAGTTCAATTTTTGTAAAACCATGGGTAATTCCATTGACAAAGTAATACTGATAATGAGCTTCCTAAATGAAAGCTTTTGGCAACCCCAAACTGTTCTTAGTGGCATTGCTCATTCCTTTGAATCCATTTTGCAAGCTCATTGTCGTTTGCTTGAAGCATTGAAAGGAAACTCAATTTTGTGTAAGAAACTCAATTATGGGCCCACAAGGGGTGTGGCTTGGTAGTAAAGGGCTTAGAACTTGGTTGTCGGTACTGGGTTCGACTTCAGGGGGTGCATTTTGTTAGGGATAAATAAAGATAATTAATAGAGGCTTTGAACATGTACTCACTGTCCTTAAAGAAATTATACCCCATTATTTTACTGTCGAGGACGACAAAACACATAAAGAACCCTAGGCTTCTATTCTTCTTCTTCTAAGACCTTACATGACAACAACACAACCACCAAAAGAGCCAAAATCGAAACCAAGACAAACCAACCACCATCACCGAAAATACACCCAGAAACAACCCCCAAAACCATCCAAAAATAGTCCCAAAAAATGTGAAAACAGTAGCCAAATACCATCACAAAAATAGCAGCTACATCACGCAAAACAACAGCTAAATCACCGCAAAACACAGCAGCCCAAAATAGCAAAAATACAGCCCAAAAAACAACCAAAACAGCAGCCTAAAAACAGCAAGCAGCAGCAGCCCAAAAAACCAAAACAACAGCCCAAAATAGCAAACAACAGTCCAAAAACAACCAAAACAGCAGCCCAAAAACAACCAAAATAGCAACTAGACAACAGCAACCAGAAAACAGCAAAACAACAAATGGAAACAATCTTGCTGCTGGGAGTGAAGTCGGCTACAAAGTCCGCTAAGGCTTGAAATTTGATGGCAGTTCTGGGTAGGTACGTGATGTCGTGTTCCCCAAGTTCAATCGCCCATTTCATCAGTCTCCCCGACAACTCCGGTTTATGGAGTATGCTCCTTATAGGATAGGTGGTGTATACCATGACTGGATGCCCCTGAAAGTAGGGTCGAAGCTTTCTTGCAGCCGTTATCAAAGAGAACACCAATTTCTCCATTAGTCGGTAGCGTGATTCTGCTTCCGGCAGTGCTTTACTTACGTAGTAGACTGGGAGTTGTGCCTCCACCTCTTCCCTGATCAGGACTGCACTAACCGCTTGTTCCGAAACCCCCAAGTAGAGAAAAAACCTCTCGTTGTCGAGCGGTTTCGATAGCAAATGCGGGGAGGTGAGATATCGCTTGAGTCCTTACAAAGCTTCTTCACAGGCTGGAGTCCACTCGAAATTGTTCGCCTTCTTCAAAGCTGAGAAGAATAGAAAGCTTTTGTCCGTGTACTTAGAGATGATCCTGTTAATGTTTGCTACAACACACCCCCCTATACCAAATGTATGATACATGACTTTTTTCTTAGACTGTGATTGAACTGTGTCTCTCTGACTTAACCTTGTGGACTCCACACTCTAGTGACTGCCAATAGTATCCATCCTCTCGAGCTCGTCCTCCGTGTTGGACAATTATAACCCATAGCGTCACTATTTGTACAGATCATGTGTTGTTGTACAAATTAACTATGTGACAAAGGAGATTGCTCTCTTATCATTTGTGATTGGAGCACAAAGATTTATAAATGATAAGAGGTCCTTATGATTAGTGCATGGATTGAGATGATATAAGACAGTATCAATCCATGAAGGTATAATCATTAAATATCCCTAGTCAGAGTATTATCGAGATTGGACATCGATAATGCGTAAAAGACTAGTATTACACTTGTGCGCGTTGTGAGGGCATAACAACATATTTCTCATATATTTGGGTATAGGATACTCATGCAAGTGTAGTAGGAGGTTGTGTTTTACCGATGGTATGGGAAACAGCTTCGCTCTAGATAGACCCCCTCGGAATTCCATTGTAGTATGACTATGTGTCTATGGAAGTCTGAAATCAGGGTAGGTGTATTTGGTCTTAACTTGAGACTTGCACCGCTAATACTTGCGACAATCAATATACTTTGGTTTTGGTCGTCCAGGGCTTTAACGGGTTCTGTGTACGCCTCTGCTGGTTATATTGAGAATCGTAGTGTGTTGGGTGTGATGTCAAGACGGAAGTATCACTCCAGTCATATGAGATGATGGTCACGTAGGATACGGGACTGGTTCTCTTAAATGCTGCAGCTATCCGGATATTATGACTAGGTCATGTATATCCGATTATAGAGACTAGTTACCAGAGATCCGACATGTGCTTCGTACGGGGCAGACACAATTCCAGCCTCAGGCCTAGCACGTGACATCAGATACTGGATCGAAATACGCAATACTACGTATATTACGCCTTATATAGATAGCTTATTCCTGTAAGCATGTTTATGGAGAATTGGTAGGCATGGCGCTTTGCTAGAAGCCAACCTTATCTTGTAAATCGGTACAAACGTAGTACGAGGTACTTACATGTTCAAATAGTCCGACGACCGAATTGTTGGTTTCTTAATAGGTCCCAAGATCCATCAATAAGCATGAAAAACACATGAATACACAAGGGAGAATGGCGGAAACATACTCACAATGAACGGATCTTGCGACGCGAAGAACACAAGCCTTCAAGCTCTCTCCATAAGCTCGGCAATGGCTTCTCCATGGACTGGACTGCTCGGTTTTGGCGTTTTTGAACCTCCTAGAATCGGCCATTGAAGCCCACCATGGAAGCTCCAAGCTTCAAGCTTCAAAAATAAATTCCAAGCTCAAAAGAACACTTCCCTATCACCTATGTAATAACCCATGTGTGTGCTAGCACTAGTCTTCTTCCTTGCTTCTCTTCTTTGTTCGGTCAAAACCCAAAAAGGAGAGGAAGAAACGGTCTTGAGACCGTGAGAGAGAGAAGCCATTGTTTTGGCTCCAAAACCCTAAAAAACGTAAAAGGGAGAGAGAGAAAAATGATAAAAGAAAATGCAATATATATATATATATATATATTTGTTTTATTTTCCAAAAACAAAACAAATACATAAAGCATTTTCCTTTTATCAAAAAGTCAAAAAGCAAAAAGCAAATAATGCTTTTCAACACCTTTCACTATTCACATCAACTCACATCATTTTAATAAAGTGACATGTTGTCAAGTCACATCACTCAAAGTGATAAGTGATTTGACGCTTGATGTGACTAATGATTTGACGCTCGATTTGACTTGCGTGCCGCACTCGAATTCGAAATGCGAATGCGCTCGCAAATAATCTCGGGCTCGGGTTCGCTAATTCCAAATTAACGAATTTTCCGTCGCGACGTAATTAATGATTACGCCTAGTGAAATCACTATTCACGTCGCTAACGAATTAATTCTAAATTAATTCGTTTGCCCGAATTAAAATCTAATTTTAATTCCGCGTCGAAATCCAATTTCGCATAATATATCGAATATATTATTTTATCGATTAATTCCAAATTAATCGTTCTCCTCTCTTTAATTAATATTTTATCCCAGATAAAATATCTCCGTAATTATCCCAGATTAATTTTCTCTCTTCAAATTAATCCTAGATTAATAAAAGTGCGAGTCATACGTCATCGGTGAATCTTTGGGAAGCGACCCATGAGATCCCCGGATATGTTGGCAGTAAATACGGTCGTCGGACTATCCGAACACGTAAGTACCTCGTACTACGTTTATACCGATTTACAAGACAAGGTTGGCTTCTAGCAAAGCGCCATGCCTACCCAATTCTCCGGAAATATCCTTATAGGAATATACGATCTATATCAAGCGTAGTATACCGTAGTATTGCGTATTTCTGTCCAGTATCGGATGTTCACGTGCTAGGCCTTGGGGCTGGAATTGTGTCTGCCCTGTACGAAGCACATATCGGATGTCTGGTAACTAGTCTCTATAATCGGATATTCATGACCTTGTCATAATATCCCGATAGCTCGAGCATTTAAGAGAACAAGTTCCGTATCCTACGTGACCATCATCTCCATATGACTGGAGAGACACTTCTGTCTTGACATCACACCCACACACTACGATTCCCAATATATACCCAGCATCGGCGTACACAGAACCGGTTAAAGCCCTGGACGACCTCAACTAAAGTATATTGATTGTCGTATGTATTAGCGGTGCAAGTCTCAGGTTAAGACCAAATACACCTACCCTGATTGCAGACTCCCATAGACACATAGTCATATTACCAATGGATTTCGCGGGGGGTCTATCCAGAGCGAAGCTGTTTCCCGTACCATCGGTAAAACACAACCTCCTATTACACTTGCATGAGTATCCTATACCCAAATATATGAGAACTATGTCGTTGTGCCCTCACAAATGTGCACAAGTGTAATACTAGTCTTTTACGTATTTATCGATGTCCAATCTCGATAATACTCTGACTAGGGATATTTAATGATTTATCCTTCGTGGACTGATACTGTCTCATATCATTCTCCGTCCAGGAACAAATCATAGGGACCTCCTATCATTTATATATCTATGTGATCTAATCACAAATGATAAGAGTGCAATCTCCTTTGTCACATAGTTAATTTGTACAACAACACCATGATCTGTACAAATAGTGACGCTATGGGTCATAATTGTCCAACACGAATTTACTGCCAACATATCCAGGGATCTCATGGGTCGCTTCCCGAAGATTCACCGATGACGTATGACTCGCTCTTTATTAATCTGAGATTAATTAGATGAGAGAGAAAATTAATCTGGGATTAATTGCGGAGATATTTTATCTGGGATAAATATCATTTAAAGAGAGATAACGATTAATTTGGAATTATCGATAAAATAATATATTCGATATTATACGAAATAGATTTCGACGCGGAATTGAAATTAGATTTTAATTCGAGCGAACGAGTTAATTTAGAATTAATTCGTTAGCGACGTGAATAGTGATTTTGCTAGGCATAATTATTTAATTACGTCGCAACGGAAAATTCATTAATTTGGAATTAGCGAACCCGAGCCCAAGATTGTTTGCGAGCGCATTCGTATTTCGAATTCGAGTACGGTACGCAAGTCAAATCAAGCGTCAAATCACTAGTCGCATCAAGCGTCAAATCATTAGTCACTTTGAGTGATGTGACAACTTGTCACTTCATTGATTGAGTGATGTGACTTGATGGTTGTAGTTGGCAAACATTTATTGGCTTGACTTTTGTTTTTGGTAAATCAATTTATTTGATTTTTTGAAAATTGAAAAATTGTGTATTAGATACACAAAAGTGAATTACCAAAATATATCCATCACTCTCTCTCTCTCTTTTACGTTTTGGAGCCAAAATTCTCCTCTTCTTCTCTCTCGGCCAACATGCCATTTTTCTTCTGGTTTTTGGTTGGACCGAGAACTAAAGGAGAAGCTAGGGAAATTTGTGGCAAGTTTCTTGAGTTCTAGCACACATATGAGCCATACAAAGGTGATAGGGAACTCACTTCATGAACTTGGAATCACCATCAACCAAAGCTTGGAGCTTGGAGGAAGATTGAAGCCGAAAATGGGGACTCCAAATCAGCTCACTGCCGTGACTTCCATTGGAGGGCAGAAAAGTTTTGTCTTCACTCGCGTCGCTCAACCGATCATTGTGAGTATTCCGTAACTCTGTGATGTATTCGCATGTTATTTTCATTGCTTGATAATGATCTTGGGATGCTTAGAGAATTCCAACAATGGTATCTATGAGCAAGGTTGAGCATGAAAATATTTTGGGTTAAAACTGGGTAAATTGTATTTGAGCATGATTTGATGAAATTGGATGATTAAGTATGCTTAAATTATGTTTAATTGAAGTTTGATTGGATCAATTTCAAGAAAAATGGTTTGGAACAATTTTCCCCAAAATGTAAGGCTTGGCCGAAAATGACATGAACCCTAATGTCTTGTAATTTTTTGATTTTGATTCATTGGATGAGTTGGAAATCAATTGGGAATGTTGATTTAATGTTTAATTGGATTCAATTGGATTGGATTTATAATTGGACATAAAATCCCCTCCATTGTCGAGAGCTTGTAGCATGTATTGGGTTTATTTTTTGATCAAAATGTGTTGGACACTAATTGATGTTAATGAGCATGATTAATTAGACAAATTTGTGTTTTGGAAATATTGATTTGGGTAATTAATTATGTAATACACTTTAGGTAATTTAATTGAGAAATTTGGAATTTTGGAATTAAATTATTTGGGCTTAAAATTGGATTTGGGCTTGTAATGTTGTAAATGGGCTTATTGGGCTTGGTTGTACCAAGTTAGGTTTAGGCTAAATTGGTTAGATCCAATTGGGCCCAAAACCGCTTCCATAAAGTCCAAATGCGACTAATGGACCTTAATTATTTAATTGGGCCTAATGGGCCTAAATTGATTTATAGGCTTATGAGGTTACTCCTTGATTGGGCTTTGGTTATTGGGTTTGACCCAAGTTGACCAAAAGTCCACGCCTCAAAGAAATTAATTGAAAGCCCATTGGACTTTAATTAAATTAACGTTGGACGTTAATCGGGCTTTGAGACCCGTAACGATTAAATTTGGAATTTAAATCGTAAAAGGTTTATTAATAAAGTGTAATATTTAATTTGGAATTAAATAGTGAATTAATATTAAATACAAATTGAATTGGATTTAATTTTGTAGTTTAATTTAATTCGAGAATTCATACTTTGAGTACTTATTCGCAGAACGAGTTTGACTCGCGCAAAATCAATCGTTGTTTGAACATTGGATGGTCATTAATTATCAGATTAATTAATTTGATTAGATTTATTAATAACATGCTTGTGTGAATACATGGTTGCGATGCATGAATAATGTATATCGGATGGATATTAGATGGGTGGGGCAATTTTAGAAATTGTTGTAATAAATTTGGAATTTATTAATTGGACCTGCGTGTCCAGCCTTATTACCTCCTTACTCTTTGTATTCTCTTCTCACCTATTCCCCTCAATGTAAATAAGGTTCCTTTAGAAGTGTATTGTAACGGGTAGAAGTAATACATGAGCTAGCGGGAGAGAGGAAAGTGAGAGATTTATTCTAGGATCAATGTGTAAAGTATCCATCCGCATATCATTATTATTTATTCATATGCGCTTTATTATGTGTTTAGAATGCATGTTTAAGGGTGTATGATGATGAGACCTTAACAAAGATAATAAATTGGTTTCCAATTTGCACGCGAAAAACCCTCACAAAATATTAAGCGTTTTTCCTTCCATTGAGTGATTCTTACTCAAGATCTAAGACTGGCATTGGTTTGTTGGCCAAAGTCAAGGCCTTTGTCCGTCGAGGATGTGTTTGAATCACGAGAGCTTTGTTCCATATCGGTGTCTTGTCCAAGTTGTGGTTTGTTGCCAAAGTCAAGACCACTTCTTGTCCATCGACATTGATTACGAAGCTTTCCATGGTCAATGGGTCACGCTTAACTGGGATCACTAAGTTTGTTGTGCCAAAGCCAAGGCTTAGTTGATTCAGAGGAAAAAGGTTAGGCAATATATTGGATATATTGGGATATATAAGATATATGTTTCGGACTTGGATGTCCCCCTACTGGATCTAGGAATTGGATGGGATCCAATTGATTTTAGAGATCTACCTAGTTAATTATCATACAATTTGTTGGCCAAAGTCAAGATTGTGTGATATTTAACGGGATCCTAGCCCACTAGGAAACAAGGTTTCCCGAGTACTCGACAGAGGGTTAGAGGCTTGCCGAAAAATAGTGGGAGGCAAGAATTAAATTTGCAATATTCGTTTAATTACTTGCCATACGCGCTCAAACAAATATCATTCGTCAAATAAATTAAATGTTAGTTGGACTAATATTTAAAACGTTGTTTTAACAAACAGTTGGACTGTATTCAATCTATTAAATTATAATTGATTAAATAGTTGGACTATAGTAATCATTATAATAAATAGTACCAAAAATCGTTGATTAAATGGTTGGACTATTAAAATCAAGATGAAATTGAAAGATTGACATTAAAACATAATCCTAGGGAAAAAGTATTTAAATGGTTTAATTTTTCAAATTGGGAATTAATTTCAGGATGGTCCTGGAAACTAATAAGTTACTTTATTTGATAAAATAACATATTAGGCCTAAGCCCGGAGTTGAGCAAATAGTTGAGCATGATCTTTGGAAGATTCATGTAATGATAACTTAAATGCTTAATCCATTAAGCTTGTCGCAGTAAACTCCTTAATTTCTTTGTCAGAACTAAGGGTTAGGTCCTTAAAGTATGATAATGAAATTGAAGGATCTTCATAGATCTATTCTTAGATCTTAGAAGTATTAAATTGCAATAGTAAACTCTTGGAGAGTTAATGACTATTCTCAAGGAGATAAAGTCAAACTTTGCAATAAGGCAAATAGCGCAAGACGCACTTTACTTCGACATTCTAAAAGGCCAAGGCTTGGCCAAAGGCTTCTGGAATGTGGAAAAGGGTAAAGGCAAAATCATTATAATCTTCTGGGAAGATAAATGGCATATCCCAAAATGTCTGCCTAAATTGTGGTAAACGGGGACACGGAAGCGTGACTGCCGTATGGACAAGGCAGACATGAAGGAATTGAAGAACGAGCAAGGCACTGACTTCAAATATGATTGTCATAAATATGTTCACTACTAGTATTAAAAATGGATTTTAAATACTAAGTTTGATACATAAATATGTACTGGTGTTCAGAATCTGCTTTGAGCAGGATACTGACTTCCATTGAGATTTATCTGTGGATCGGAAACGGGACGAAAGTCGCTGTTTTAATCGTAGGTACCTAATTTTAGGAACTACCCTTTTGGGTATATACCTAAATTAGGAAACTGTTATAATGTAACTAGTTTGACTAGAGACATTATCTCCATATCAGTGTTTAACCCGTTGCTGGTGAACCTTTATATTCTAGAACACTAAAGTGTTTTATTATATAAAGATGATATTGAGATAAACACATTAGATGTGAATAACAGAATTTATATTTTGAATATAAATAAATCTCAAACGTATAACATGACAAACAAACAGCTCAAACTAATTTGATCAGAAGAAACTAAATTGTGGCATTGTTATCTGGGACACAATATAACAAGACTCGTATATCCACACTTTTGAAGAATGGGTACTATGACTGATTTGATTCTATTCAAATAAAGTCTACGAATCTAGTTTATTGGGCAAATTGCCTAAAACACTATTTACTTGGTAAAAGTGCATATGCCACCGATCTGTTAGCCCTAGTTCATAGTGAAGCAAGTGGGCCCATGTCTAGCTAGGCTAGAGATGGATATGAATGTTTCGTGACCTTTACAGATGTGGCATCGTATTATGGTTATGTGTTTCTTTTGAAACACAAATCGGAAACTTTTATAGTTTCGACACGAAATAGACAAACAGATCGGCTAAAGTATAAAATCATCACGGTTAGACCATAATCAAAATACTTAAGCAAAAAGTTTCTAATATACTTGAAAGAGTATAGTATTATTTCAATGAGGACTCCTCCTGGAACACGTCAATATGACGATGTGTCCGAACTGAGTAACCGAATTTTGTTGGACATGATAAAGGTTAATCATGAGTCGCTCTGAGCTACCATTTCCTTCAACGGATAAGCATTAACAGTGCAGAACTTATTTAGAATAAGGTTCCATAAAAATCTGTTTGACAGATTCATATTAGATATGAATAGGAAAGAAACTGGGTTTTCTCATTCCTATAAATTTGGGAATGCTAGGCATATGTTTGGATGATACCAAACTAAAACCCAAATTGGATAAGTGCCAATTGTAGGTTTTCCTAGGGAAACCAAAGTATAGTACTTATACAACTCACAATAGAACAATTTAATTGTTGCTCACCATGTGGTTTTTAAGAGGAATACCTATATGCAGTGGTAAGTGGGAGGATAGTAAAACTCGATGAAAATCGGAGTAATATTATTCAAGGCACCAATTCCTAATGGAACACTAATAGTTCATCAAGGATGAAACTATACCAGTAATCTTTGAATACACAAGAACCACGTAAGTCGAATAGAGTCAGAAAACAACCTGGGGTATAGGTTTCTGATCTCACCTCATTAAGATGTCAATCTTATTGAGGAATACCAATTGACTACGTATGAGGAAGTGATACAAGTATCAACTCCATATTATGACAAAGTGTCATGAGTCCGAAATGGATTCCATGTAAACCAACTATGTTTGGATACTAGTTGCTTGTACCGAAAGGCATTGTGCCTTGGTACTATATAGGTCTTCAAGGAAGACATACATGGAAGGCAACATACCAACGTATAAAGCTAGGCTTTTGGCGGAAAGGTATCGTTATCAACATTGTGTTGATTACAACGAAACATTTTACCTGTTGCCACGGTAAATCCATTTGGATAATGCTTGCTGACGCTGCATGTTTCATTTATGAAATATGCCAGCTGAACGGGAAAATTGCTTTCCTAAACGGAAACCTTTTGGAGGATGTTTACAACATCCTGACGGTTTTGTCGTACCAAAACTAGCAAACAAGGTTTGCAGGTTATTTGATCCATGTTTGGATTGAAGCAAGCATTGTGTTCTTGAAATTATCGTTTTGATGTAATCATAATAGTTTATGATTTAATTGAAAATGAAATGATTCTTGTGTATATAAGAGGGTTAGTGGGAGCGCACTGACAATAATGTCCTAAATAATGATAATATGTCATTTCTTGGAAATGATATTCCCATAATACAATTGGTGAAAGCTTGGCTTTCATGATAACTCTCCGAGAACTCGTACATTGAAAAATGTACGCGACCTGGTGTCTCATACGCTTTGAGCATATGAATTCACAAACAGGCCAATCCAAGTGATAGTCACTGGATTGATATTAATAACATCCGTTAGTTTCTTAGAGAACTAAGGATGCTGTCTTTTCTTATGGAGATGGAAAACTTGAAGTGACTGGGATCACTACTGCAAGTTTCCTAAACCGATAAAAACGACTATAAGTTGCAAACGGTACTATACAGTTTGAATAACGGAACAGTGAGCTGGAAATCTTCCAAGCAAGATACTATTAGCGAATAAAAACAAAAAGCAGGTATTGCTACAGCTGAGGCAGCAATAGAAGCCTTCTGGGTCGATACTAAATCTAATTAGATTAGATATAGTTCTTTTAGCAGCTGAGCTAGGCTAAAGCGCAGGCTAAAGAATTAATGGTCTCATCAACGCCAGATACATACTTCGTGTTA
>SKCR01010602.1:0-44881 GCA_019454045.1 Zanthoxylum bungeanum | reverse complement strand
GATAATTATGACATCATTATTTGATAATGGTAAATGCATTATCAAGACAAGCCTTAATGGTTTGCCAAATCATCCACCAAGTTTTTGTTAATTAGTTTTGACCTAATTACCTAACTTGTTCCATTATCTAATGGATTTGGTTGACACTCCACTCAAGTGTGTTGGCCATTTACAATTGATAAAATTGAGTGGATGTTGATGGAATGGCTTTAGTTCATATTCTCTACCATTCCCACTCAAAGATTGGGTGAATTCAAGTGAAAACATACTTAGCATTTTGGAAAAAGTTTTTCAAGAGAGAGCTAAAAAATTCACAAAAGTTGTGAGTAAGGTAGAGAGAGAAAAATCTAATTTCTCAATAGTTGAGATTAGAAAGAAAAACAAAAGTGAACAAGATACTTGATCTTCTTCATCTCATCTTTCTAAAGCCAAAAGAGTTTGTGATATTATCAACTTCTCTAAAAAGTTTAAAGGTTGATCTTTGTGAGTGAAGCCCACACTTCAGTTTGTTGGTTTCGAGATATAGCTCGGAGATTGGAATGGTTGATTCTACGGTAGAATCTCAAAGGAAATTCATCAAGAGTTTTGTGGAGTTCGACTTCAACAAAGGAGAAGGCAGAGAAAATTTTAAAGATCCGATGCTACCACATCCGCAACTTCCGCCGCGCAATAGGAAACCGTTTCCAACAAAAAGAATAACAAAGAAAGATAAAAAAGACAAGACCTATAGATATAGTGCAAGGAAGAACTACCGAAGCTATGAAGAGTCAGGAATGAAGTTGCTAAGTAAGGACAGTAACAGAATAAGGTATGTCAAATGATAAAATATATTTAAAAAATCAAGGTATGAGGAAATGATAAGTACATAGATAGAAAGAAGATACTTCCAGGTTAAAAAGGCAGAAATATAGATCAAGAAAGTTCTTAGTTGATGATAGAATGAAGTGAATGATGAGAAAAGTTCTAAGAAAAGTTTAGGGAGTGGAATTGTTAAGGCGTAAAGATGATATGAAGAAGTAATTAATATAACAAGATTGTATATAATGACTTTTGTGAGCAAAGTACTAAAGGATATCGACTGTAGCCAGGACCAAATCGAGAGCTATCACTAAGAAGTTATTCAGGGGTAACACTTCAGGTACAAGTGGCGTTAGTAAACAATATCAGTAAAGTTAGAAAAGCCTTAAGTCTCTTAACAGAACAGAATGAAACAAATGGAGTATAGAAAGTTGATATCATGTAATAAGAAAGAATATTAAGATCAGGACTAGACAAGTGGAATATAGGAATATCAAGTATAGATAGGAAGATAGTGGTATCCTTGTTGGTAAAGTAAAGAATCTAATCAATTAAGAAATTGTGGAGCATAAGTAAAGATCTATAAAAAGGATATCTTGGAGATAAGGAGTATGCAATACAGTTAAAGAATCAGAGAGATAGTAGTTAAAAATACTCAGCAGAGATATTACAGGAAAAAGACTCAGAGAAGAGGAAAAAAGAAAGATCTAGTAGTTAGTAGAGGTTAGAGACAACAAGATAAGTATATTAGCATCTTTGGGTATTCGCGAAACTAAGAAGACCACAAGTTAAATGCTAGAGAGGATTCGAGGACGAATCCTATTTAAGGGGGGAGAAATTATAATGACCGATAGTTTTTACTACTGCCTACAATGATATTATTAGGCATGAGATGAAGGTACGTAAAATAAACTATGATTGGACTTAAATATGCTCATGGACCGACTCTGAAGACGATCGGTAAATTTCTCGAAGCACCAGGATATGAAGATAATAGTATCCTTGGTAAAGTATCAAGAATCTAATCAATTAAGAAATTATGGAGCATAAGTAAATATTTATGAAAAGGATATATTGGAGATAAGGAGTATGCAATACAGTTAAAGAATCAGAGAGATAGTAGTTAAAAATACTCAGCAGAGATATTACAGGAAAAAGCCTCAGAGAAGAGAAAAAGGAGAAAAGAAAGATATAGTGTTAGTAGAGGTTATAGATAAGAAGATAAGTATATTAGAATCTTTGGGTATTCGCGAAACTAAGAAGACCACGAGTTAAATGCCAGAGAGGATTCGAGGACGAATCCTATTTAAGGGGGGAGAAATTATAACGACCGATAGTTTTTACTACTGCCTACAGTGATATTATTAGGCACGAGATAAAGGTACGTAAAATAAACTATGATTGGACTTAAATATGCTCATGGAACGACTCTGAAGACGATCGGTAAATTTCTCGATGCCCCATGACGGGACTGTACTGTGTTACCTTTGGACCACCCATAGTATTTTGGGCATAATTTTTTCTTACGATCTCTAATTTCTATGAATTTTATACCGTCGGAAATATGAGACCGAGACCTACAACTTCTGAGTTAAATATTTTCCCAAATTCAGACCAGAAGCGGGTCAAAAACGCGAGTCAAAATCTGGATGAATAGTAACTTTGGACCCAAATGCAAAAATCCCAAACTTTCTCCATTTTTCTACACTTCTTCTATAATTTTTCAAATATCTAAAAGGTCTTACTATATAAATGAAACACTATTTATAAATCTCAAAATTTTGGAAACAAAAAGAAAGAAGGAAACCGTAAGTGAGAAAAGAGAAGAGAGGGAAAGAAGAAGAAAGAAAAAGAAGAGAAGAAGAAGAAGAAGAAGAGAGAAGAAGAAAGAAGGAAAGGAAGAAAAGAAATAAATAAGGAGTTTGGAGACCCTTGAAGAGCTTAGAAAGTGAGGAAAATCAATGAAGAAAAATGTAAGAAGTCTTGACCCATTTTCTTAATTTTGGAGTTTTAAGTTTTAATGATTGAAGTTGGATAAGTGACTTGGTTGTGATAATGTAGTGTGTATTTGACATTAAAAACAATAGAAACCATGATAAATTCCAACTTGTGGGTTTGGGTGAGATTTGTGAAGTATGTATTATGAATTTGAAATTGAATGATTGATAATTTGGTGGATAAATGAGTGATTAATGATGTTATATGGTAGTTTAAGATGTGTGTAATTGATAAAAAAAAATTGAAGGATTGTGTGTTGGAAATGTTATGGAAGCATTGGGAGTAAATTGGGTGAAGTTTGGCTTGAGAAGATGCATGGCAGAATCTGCCTAGATTTTTCGATGTCGCGTCGCGACGCGCAGTCTACGTCGCGACGCGCAGCCAGAAAATTGGAAGAGATTTTAAGTAATTCGACGCGAGACCAGAGCTTCACCACCAACCTTCAGGTCTCGTATTAGTTCATATACACCTCTTACATCAACTTATAAATGCAGCAAACTCTGTATGTAGAACCTAATGAACCATCGTTAGATTTATTTCACTCTATATACTAATTAAGTCCCGACCATAGGTTACCTACAAGAAGCACATTCTCCTTCGAGCAAGGATCCAGTGCCGACCAGACTTGATCACTGTGAGTGGACCTCTTTCTTTATCTGGTTTTATTTATTAAAGTTTTAACTTTTAAGTTTTGATTTCAGACTTATTTTTATGCCTAAGGGCGTTAGGTTTATTTATCAATGTATTACATGAGATTTATGCCATGATTTAGATGTGTTTTACATAGAAACGTTTTAAAACATTGCTTACATATTTTCAGTTTTTACATATGACTTTCATGTGTTTTTGGGCATGAGGTAAAACCTCACCCCAGTATATAACTATTACATAGATACAGTTGGAATTGAGGGATACAGATGATATGTGCACATATAGGACCGGGATGGCGGCTTAGGATCGTGTACCTGGTCCCTAGTCTAGAGCTTGGGCGGTAGTATTGATCCGCTCCCCCAGTTCTAGTGGTGGTTACGCCCAGTTGAGTCATTGTCATGGGCGTGACTACATCCAGTTGAGTCGTTATCCTGGGTGTAGGGCTCTACATTGCAGTTGAGTCGTTGTCCTGGACGTATGGCACCACCAGCTTCAGAGATGCCCAGTTGAGTCAGTTTCCTGGGCATAGAGGACACCCAATTGATTCATTGTCCTGGGTGCAGTGAGATGTCTAGTTGAGTCGTTGTCCTGGACATCAGAGACCTGGTGATTATTCTCGGACACGTCCAGTTGAGTCGGTTTCCTAGATGTATAGCAGTTTTCAGTTTTCAGTTTTCAGACTTTCAGTACACAGTTTTCAGATTTTCAGAAACCAGATTTCAGAAACAGTTTTCAGAAACTAGAGTTTCAAAAGCAGTTTTCAGAAAGATAAAATTTTCAGAAACTAGTTTGCATATAAAGATGTTTTTATTGAAACTATGGTTTAAAAATCAAGTTTTCATTTCAGATTCAGTTTTAGTCCACTCATTTAGATCGTATAACGATCTAACCCCCACCTCAGTCTTTGTATCTTGCAAGTTTCTCGGAGGACGAGCTCGGGAGGACGGATACTGATGCAATCACTAGGGTTTGAAGTCCACTAGTTCCGAGTCAGAATGCATAAGAATATAGTCGGAGTCAAATTACAATTTCATGCATATTATAGTGTCATAAAAGTTATTATAAGTGTCCATTAAAGTGTTGTAAAGAGAAGTACGTTTGAATATATAGTTATAAGAAATAAAAGCATTTTATGATGATGAGTCGGGCCTTGGTCCCTGTATATGATTTTGCATTTATTCAGTTTAGTAAGTGAAGAATAAAGTTGAAAAGTCTGAGGCTTATGGGGTTAGTCCTTCTATCCCATGCCGGTAACATCTTCCAGATTGAGGATGTTACAGATATTAGAGTTACTATCTTGGGTTGACACATTTGACATTGTGTTCTCAGATGAGCTTGCCATTTGTTTTTTAAGAAATTTTAAATAATTAGAGACTTGAGAATGATAAATTGTAATTGTAGATGTGAGAAATTGAAAATGAGAGAATTACAAGAATTGAGAGAGAATTGAGAATTGAGAATTGAGAAATTGGTGTTGAAATAATGAAAAATAACTCATATTTATACATTTTTAGAATATTTTATGATACCTAAAATGTCCCAAAAATTAGCCGTTTTATTAATGTTATTAGGGGTAATTTGGGAAATCAATTTTTTTTTTAACGTTGGGCAGAGAGCCCAACCCAACGGTTACTAGCCGTTGGAGATGGGTGGAACCCTAGGGTTCCAACTCGGTTCGGGTTGGAACCGTAGGCACCGTTCAGTTCCAATGGTTCCTACCGGTTCGGTTGGGGTAAATACTCTAACCGAACCGCTTAAATTCGGTTCCGGTTTGTAACCGGAACCTTGGCCGGGTCTACCGTCGGATAGAGTTGGTAGAAAATCTTGTATCTTGATCGGGATTTGAGACAAAAATATCATCCATAATATCAATTTATATCGGAATTCAGAATGATTTTTCATCATAAATTTTAAATTTTAGTTTAAAAAATCCCAAATTCGATTGGAATTCGAGATTCCGCATCATTTGGTCTAAAATTCAAGCGTATTTTTTTTATCCCAATTCAAGAAACGTACGGATTCAAGATGGGGTAGGATCAAATGGAACAAACGGGATATCTCGATTTCCATCTCTACCACATCGGGTTGGTTGAAATTTGATAAAGAATTTAAGTAATTTAAACTACATATCATCGGGAACTTGCATCAGCTTTCTCATTATGAGCTGCCTCATCGCAGATTAGCAGACCTGGCCAAGAAATATGGACTTCTTATGCACACCTACAACTCGGAGAAGTTACTCATTATCTTGCCTTAGTATCAACGCCTCATGTTCTTGCTGGCCAAATTTTGTCTTATGATTACACTGATATATAGCTTTTGCTCCATATGGTCCTCCTTATTGGAGAACATTGAAAAAGATTTGTGTGACAGAGCTTCTAGGCGTGAAAAGGGTCCAATCATTCCGACCAATAAAATAAGAAGAGGTTGTTGTGACAAATATGAAGGTAATTGACTGTATATTGATTTTCCAAGGCACGCTTATAGTGTTCTCTTTCAAGAAATATTTCCTCCATTCGGTTAGGAATTGGGAAATCACAAGAGATTGTGTGTAAACTTTCTTTCAGGATATAATGCAGGATAATGTTGTTGATTTGTGATTCAATCACAATAACATAAGAACACTCTTTTGTTTTTGAATGTGCTACGGAGAATGAAGAAGACGTATTTCAGAAGATGTTTTTTCCATAACAAGACGAGTTTTATAAAAAATCAAGAGTCACATTGTAGAGATACCATTTAAGTGAAACAGATGTAATTTTTCATTTCAAAATTAAAAAAAAAAAACGATTTCTAAAAATCGCAATTCCATTTGAACGAGGTAATCTCGTCAGAACAAACCCTTTAGAATTGTAATCCTGATAAATTTTGGACAAACGGCTTAAACGATAAAAAGATCTGTTCGAATGAGCTCAATTTAAATCCCGATACTTCAAAAATGGAAGAAGCGGAGGGCAATGAGATTAAAGAGCTGAAGTTGAAAGTTCAAGAGGAAGCTAATCTTGAATTTCCCATTAACTATCACAAACATCAAAGATGTAGTCTCTGCAACTGCAAGTATTACTTTTTCCTTATTAAATTTCTAGCACTGCTATGTTTTCATAGATCCTTTTGATCTCAATCCATAAATCTCACTCTTCTTCTATAGCTGTAGTAAAATTCAGGAGAATGACAATTTCATTCCTCTTAAAATTTATTTTTACCACCTAACAATTTTAATACATTTCAACATAGGAATTAAATGTTGAAATTCATGAATTTAATTCAACTCAAAAACTAATTTCAGAGCCGAGAATTGTCCGAGACTTATATTTTAAGTTCATTTATTTTTTAACCGATGTGAGAGATTTTCTCCAATACATCTCACATATTGGCTGAGAAAAGTAAATGAAATTAAAATATAAGTATCAAACAATCCTTAACTTTAAAATTATTTTTTGAGTAGTTAAATTCATGAATTTCAATATAATATCAAAGCTAGATTCACTCACGAAGGCCCAAATGTTATGAATATCTCCCACATCAGTTACAAAATGAAAATCAACCTAAAATTTCAACAATAAAAGTGTCATTCTACTTGTATGATTTATAACCTGATAAGCACACAATCCAATGTAGTAGGTTTCAAGATTTTCTAGTTAATCAAATTTCTTTTACAAATGTTGTGTTTGCCTGGGGGTTTTTGAGATTAAAGAGGAGCTACTCCAAGTTCCATCTTGCAAACATCTGTTTCATGTGAGTGCATACATCACTGTTTTTTTTTTTTTTTTTTTTTTTGGTTGAAAATCCTATCAAATCATTCATTCCGGGCTTAAGCGGAGTAAGTAAAATTCCATGTTATTCCAGACTCTTACACGAAACGCACTCTTTAAATTCGAACACAGAACTGAAGACCAGATTCTGAGACCTACAATACCAAGCTATGCCCCTTGAGAATTATCATTAGTTTCATAAACTCTACTAATCAACAGAACACATCATCTGAACAACAACAGCATCAACAACTAGATGATGGTAGCTCAAGTGTTTCTAATATTTGTACAGAACATCTTACTAAACACGTTGAAGGCTCATCTTACTATAACATCATGTGTAAGCAGCTCTGGAAGATTGCCCCCCACCACCAAACTACCCCTTTCGGATTTAAGCAGAGTAGGTAAAATATTCGACTGTCCAGACTCTTATAAGAAACACACTCTCTGAATTCGATCCCAAGACCTGAAAATCAGATCCTGAATCCTACACCACCAAATCACGCCTCTTGGGACATTTGTTTGAATTTTGCTACTTATGAATTTATATAATTATATTTATATGATTGGATGAGAATTATACAAGGAGAGAATTCAATAGATGAAGGAGTATGTATATCTAAGGAAGTCGACCTAAAATCTGTCAAAAGAAATATAAGTTGTTTGATGGTTTTGCATATGTGTTCGATGAAATGCCTGAAAGAAAGTGTGAACAGCAGCGTCAGTAAGTAGACAAGGCAATGAGTGAATAATGTTTTAGGGTAATGGGAAAAATGTTGATGGTGAAGCATGTGATTTTATGCATGTTCTTTTGAATTTTCAAGATAACAGGGAACTTGGTTTTGACAATAGATTACATTAAAGCGGTAATCGTGGCAAGTAAGTTGACTTCTTCGCACAATATTTCCATAAATCATCAGATTTGGACAATTCATCCCTTAAAGCGGTAATCGTGGGTGATAATAGAGGTAATTCTAAAGATAGTCGATAAATACGGTTGTTTAAAATTTGGTCCAGAATTAGGACTTCAAAAATAATAAAATTTTAATTTTAAGTGTGTTGATGGTGTTTTTAGGCACTATGACATTTAAGGCAGCACGACGAGGACAGAAGGGTAATTCTCTGACTGGATGAGATCATCAAAGCCGACCCGACCACAACATGTAAAGACCGACCACTTTGGTTCATGAAGACCGAGCACATGACGAGGCGTGCTCAAAAAGATAAAGCATCATATTCTTGCGGAAAAGGGATAAGTTGTCCTACTTTAATAGGGTAAAGTAATAAAGTTAATATCCTAATAGGATAAAGGAAGTAAATGTAGTTTTGATTAGGAATCCTTATGGGAAAAGGGAATAGTTTTGACTAGGAATCCTGATAGGAAAAGGAGACCATCTCCAATTGGGAATTCTTGTACAAATAGGAGTCTGATTTCTGTATTATTATAAATAGGAGGGTAGAGCATGTGTAAAAGAAATCTGAAAATCATCACAAGAGTGAGGGATTAGAATCATAAAGCTCCGATTTGTAAAAGCAAAGAAGAGACCCGAGGAGTGTATTTGAGTAATAAAAAGTGCCACCCTGTTCTTGTCCGTGGACGTAGGTCGGATCCCAAAATCCACCGAACCACGTTAAATCACCTTGTCTGATTGGCGTATTTTCTGGTTTTCCGCTAAGTTTGTTTTTGGTTTCTCGCATAACCAAACAAATTCACAGTTGGAGGAGGATTCCCTCGGAGGTGATATTCCTGTATTACCCTGAGACCAAAATCCACCGTCAACAGTTGGCGCCGTCTGTGGGGAACTTCACAAAAAGCAGTTCACGTGATAAGACAAATGGCGGAAGGCGGAAATCACCAATCAGGAGGTCCGGCAATGGATTGGATGAAAAAGATGGAAGATAGCATGAGGTCTATGATGGATCGACTAGAAAGAATGGAAGGAGCAAACAACGAGAAACCTGAAACCGAGGCCGGCCAGAAGAGGAAAGAGAGGGAAAAAGGGAAAAGAGTAGTAGATGTAAGCGAAGACGAGGGACCCAGAAAGAGAGGCCCTTATGGGATAAGATCTGAAGTGGTAGGAAGAGAGCCACGATCCGAAGACACATGGGAAGAGGAGGAACAATCACCCAACCCCTCCTCCGACAGTTTTTACAACTCCGAGAGGGAGAATAGAAAATACAACGAAGACGTACAGGAGACCTCCGAGCTTAAGGAACGCCATGCCCGAAACGACAGGCGGACAGAAGGACACAGAAGGCGACATGGGGGCACAACCCGTGAAATAAAGTCTTGGTTGAGAAAAGAGATGACCAGATGGGGAGAAGGCCTCAAGACCGGCGCGGGAGACACCCGTGGCGAGGAAGAGGGGTCTCCCCTTACGGAAGAGATAAGGTCGGCACAGTTTCCGAAGCGATTTAACATGCCGACCATGGCACCATACAAAAGCCACTCCGACCTAAAATCCCACATCGAAAACTTTATCCTCATGATGGAAGTACAGGGAGTAACGGGCGACGGCATATGCAAAGTATTTCCCTTAACTTTAGGTGGGCCTGCCATCCTATGGTATAGAAATCTGGCCCCGGGGAGCATCCAGAGCTTCTCCCAGCTTAAGAAATCGTTTATCCGGCACTTCAAATGAGCCTGCACCCCTAAAAAAACAATAGGAGAACTAAGGCTCATGAAACAGGGAGACGACGAGACACTAAAAAGCTTCATTAAAAGATACCACAACACCGTACTCGAGGTCGGAGGGTACGAATCCCAAGAAGCCCCGGAAAGTCTGAAAGGGGCCCTAAGGGTCGGGAAACTGTGGACCCACCTGAGGATCCATGAGACACCAGACTACGCTACCGCACTAGAGGTAGCCAGGAAATTCGTTCTATTAGAAAACGAGGAAAAAATATCCCGAAGAGGGAACACCATTAGAGAAAAGACCACAACGTAAGGGGACATGCCACGAATGGGTGCAGAGATCTGCGGGAGCAGGTGAAAGACTTGGTGAAAGAAGGCTATCTCAGTGTGTACATAGACCATTCGATTTTTGAGGACAACCAAGTTGATAGCGGAAGTCATCCGGTCGGGTGCGTGGAATGCTGAGATGCAGAGAAGATGTATTAAGAAGAGCCTTACTTGTAGTGACCCTTGTAGAGTTGCAAGAAAGGCAACAGATCCCAAAAAGGTGAGTAAAACCTCTTCTGACCTAGGTTGACATTTGATTATACTTGTTTGCTATGGCTCACACAATAGTTTTGATATTTGTTTTACGGCTCGGGTCTGCTCTTGTACCGCCGAGACCGATGCCTCTTTCCGGCTCGGGTCTGCTCTTGTACCGCCGAGACCGATGCCTTTTTCCGGCTCTGGTCTGCTCTTGTACCGCCGAGACCGATGCCTCTTTCCGGCTCGGGTATGCTCTTGTACCGCCGAGACCGATGCCTTTTTCCGGCTCGGGTCTGCTCTTGTACCACCGAAACTGATGCCTCTTTCCGGCTCGGGCCTGCTCTTGTACCACCGAAACCGATGCCTCTTTCCGGCTCGGGTCTGCTCTTGTACCACCGAAACCGATGCCTCTTTCCGGCTCGGGTCTGCTCTTGTACCGTCGAGATCGATGTTTGTTACAGCTCGGGGTCGGGTTACGTCCCACCGAGTCATGCACATTGGTATGGGGACGGGACATTCCCCCAGAGCCAAGTACCTCTCTCAACTCGGGGTCGGGTTACGTCCCACCGAGTCAGCTTCTTTGGTCTGGGGAGGTAGCATTCCCCCAGAACCCAAGTCTTTCACTCAACTCGGGGTCGGGTTACGTCCCACCGAGTCAGCCTCTTTGGTCTGGGGAGGAAACATTCCCCCAGAACCCAAGTCTTTCGCCCAGCTCAGGGTCAGGTTACGTCCCACCGAGTCATGCTCATTGGTCTGGGGACGGGACATTCCCCTAGAGCCAAGTAACTCTTTCAGCTCAGGGTCGAGCGATGTCCCACCGAGTCTGTCTTTGGACTGGGGACGTAACATTCCCCCAGGACCAAGTGATTCTTACAGCTCGGGGTCGGGCGATGTCCCACCGAGTCTGCCATTTGGACTGGGGACGTAATATTCCCCCAGGACCAAGTGATTCTTACAGCTCGGGGTCGGGCGATGTCCCACTGAGTCTGCCCTTTGGACTGGGGACGTAACATTCCCCCAGGACTAAGTGATTCTTACAGCTCGGGGTCGGGCGATGTCCCACCGAGTCTGCCCTTCGGACTGGGGACGTAACATTCCCCCAGGACCAAGTGATTCTTACAGCTCGGGGTCGGGCGATGTGTCCCACCGAGTCTGCCCTTTGGACTGGGGACGTAACATTCCCCCAGGACCAAGTGATTCTTAAGCTCGGGGTCGGGCGATGTCCCACCGAGTCTGCCCTTTGGACTGGGGACGTAACATTCCCCTAGGACCAAGTGACTCTTACAGCTCGGGGTGGGCGATGTCCCACCGAGTCATGCTCATTGGTCTGGGGACGGGACATTCCCCCAGAGCCAAGTAACTCTTTCAGCTCAGGGTCGGGCGATGTCCCACCGAGTCTGTCTTTGGACTGGGGACGTAACATTCCCCCAGGACCAAGTGATTCTTACAGCTCGGGGTCGGGCGATGTCCCACCGAGTCTGCCCTTTGGACTGGGGACGTAATATTCCCCCAGGACCAAGTGATTCTTACAACTCGGGGTCGGGCGATGTCCCACCGAGTCTGCCCTTTGGACTGGGGACGTAACATTCCCCCAGGACTAAGTGATTCTTACAGCTCGGGGTCGGGCGTGTCCCACCGAGTCTGCCCTTCGGACTGGGGACGTAACATTCCCCCAGGACCAAGTGATTCTTACAGCTCGGGGTCGGGCGATGTCCCACCGAGTCTGCCCTTTGGACTGGGGACGTAACATTCCCCCAGGACCAAGTGATTCTTACAGCTCGGGGTCGGGCGAGTCCCACCGAGTCTGCCCTTTGGACTGGGGACGTAACATTCCCCCAGGACCAAGTGACTCTTACAGCTCGGGGTTGGGCGATGTCCCACCGAGTCTGCCCTTTGGACTGGGGACGTAACATTCCCCCAGGACCAAGTGATTCTTACAGCTCGGGGTCGGGCGATGTCCCACCGAGTCTGTCTTTGGACTGGGGACGTAACATTCCCCCAAGACAAAGTGATTCTTACAGCTCGGGGTCGGGCGATGTCTCACCGAGTCTGCCCTTTGGACTGGGGATGTAACATTCCCCCAGGACCAAGTGATTTTTGAAGCTCGGGGTCGGGCGATGTCCCACCGAGTCTGTCTTTGGACTGGGGATGTAACATTCCCCCAGGACCAAGTGATTCTTACAGCTCGGGGTCGGGGTACGTCCCACCGAGTCAGCCCTTCGGACTGGGGACGTAACATTCCCCCAGGTCCAAGTGCCTTTCTCAGCTCGGGGTCGGGCCATGTCCCACCGAGTCAGCCCTTCGGATTGGGGATATTCCCCTAGGTCCAAGTGCCTTTCTCAGCTCGGGGTCGGGGTATGTCCCACCGAGTCAGCCCTTCGGACTGGGGACGTAACATTCCCCCAGGTCCAAGTGTCTTTCTCAGCTCGGGGTCGGCGTACGTCCCACCGAGTCAGCCCTTCGGACTGGGGACATAACCTTCTCCCTGGTCCAAGTACCTTTCTCAGCTCGGGGCGGGGTACATCCCACCGAGTCAGCCCTTCGGACTGGGGACGTAACATTCCCCCAGGTCCAAGTGCCTTTCTCAGCTCGGGGTCGGGGTACGTCCCACCGAATCAGCCATTCGGACTGGGGACATAACATTCCCCCAGGTCCGAGCATCTCTCACAGCTCGAGACAGGATCACATGCCACCGAGCACATCATCGTTAGCTCAGAGGCAAAATTTTCTTCTCACAATCGAGATTGGATCAGTGAGGGGTCAGGACCTCTAAATCTCTGGTACAGATATTACAAGAGAGGAGTCATTTTTAGTTTGGACAACAAGAGGAACTTCATCTCCTGATGGAACGACCCAAGTAAGCAATTTGCTTTGAGGTGGAGAATCATTCTGAAAAGAGTCAGCATCTCCAATAACCGAGGATATGAAGATAGAAACAGAAGATTTAGTTGATGGAGAAGACAATTTCTCTGTGATTTCTGGAAACGACCACCAGCTAGGCGATCAGCACACCATCTTTTTTTTAGTTCCCGGCATCAACTCACAAACTCGTTGTTACCGAGAACTAGGGGACAGATGTTGATGGTGCTTTTAGGCACTATGACATTTAAGGCAGCACGACGAGGACAGAAGGGTAATTCTCTGACTGGATGAGATCATCAAAGCCGACCCGACCACAACATGTAAAGACCGACCACTTTGGTTCATGAAGACCGAGCACATGACGAGGCGTGCTCAAAAAGATAAAGCATCATATTCTTGCGGAAAAGGGATAAGTTGTCCTACTTTAATGGGGTAAAGTAATAAAGTTAATATCCTAATAGGATAAAGGAAGTAAATGTAGTTTTGATTAGGAATCCTTATGGGAAAAGGGAATAGTTTTGACTAGGAATCCTGATAGGAAAAGGAGACCATCTCCAATTGGGAATTCTTGTACAAATAGGAGTCTGATTTCTGTATTATTATAAATAGGAGGGTAGAGCATGTGTAAAAGAAATCTGAAAATCATCACAAGAGTGAGGGATTAGAATCATAAAGCTCCGATTGTAAAAGCAAAGAAGAGACCCGATGAGTGTATTTGAGTAATAAAAAGTGCCACCCTATTCTTGTCCGTGGACGTAGGTCGGATCCAAAATCCACTGAACCACGTTAAATCACATTGTCTGATTGGCGTATTTTCTGGTTTTCCGCTAAGTTTGTTTTTGGTTTCCCGCATAACCAAACAAATTCACAGTTGGAGGAGGATTCCCTCGGATGTGATATTCCTGTATTACCCTGAGACCAAAATCCACCGTCAACAAAGTGTATAATATGACTTATTCTTAAGAATTCAATTTTTTTTTTTAAAAAAAAAAAAATTATGTTACCCCTCAAAATTTAAAATCACTTGGGACCGCGGGAAAAGAAAAAGCAAATGGACAAATGGAAAATCAAAATGCATGAATGTCTAAATACATTGATGATAATGGAATTGAGGCATCACCTTCCCAATTTTGTCAAGCATGAGTGTGGAAAAATTGGACAAATCATTTAGATGGAAATGGGTCCATTCATTACATTTCTATCTAATTGGATATTAGTGGCAGGAGAGGTCTTTGATAAAAATTATATAAACGGACATGTTTGAAATGACTCAATTTTTTATTGTTGCCGTGGGTTTTATATTACAACAGTTCTGAAATAAAAATTATAATTATAATATAATAATTATATAAAATTTGAATTTTATTTAATAAATATTTATTATATATATTTTCTTGAGGTTTACGATATTTAAAGAGATTCGAGATGATTCACCACTAATCACACGTCTATAATCTATGTATTCTCTTAATCCTTTTTTTTTTTTTTTGGCTCTCTACTAATATTTATGTCGATTCTATTTTTTTTTAATTAATTGTTATATATTCAATAAAACTAGTGGTGAAGTCTTGGTATTATTCATAAATAAACATAAAAATTGAAGGAATGAAAACGAAAATAAGATGTGAAAAGATAAAGGGCAAGTGGGAAAATATAGGGAATCTATAAAATTAGTCTAAAACGTTTGTTTATTTACAACATTTCCCCGCATTAATTATTAATATTATTATTATGATTACCTTTTTATTTATTTAACACTAATTTTTGTGATTCTTTTTTAATTTATTTAACACTACTTATTTATTTTTATTTTATTTTATCGTGTGCTATTTGATTGTTTATTAGTTTGCTTGTGCATTATGCAGGTCTTACCGTAACCCACATAGCTTGCACAATCAAATTCTGACGAGCAGAAGCTTGATCAACTCCATATCCGGTAGTGTTTTTCCTCATTCTTATTTCATTATGTTTATCTCACATTGAGGACAATGCAAGTTTTAAGTTTGGGGGTGTGTGCATGTAATGATAGTTCCTGCTAGTTTATTTATTAAAAAATCTTAAAAAAATTAAAAAAATCTTTGTTTTTCGTCCTAGATAGTGAAACATAAGTCTAATGATGAGTTTTGTTTGCTTAGAATGAAATTTTAGAAACGATAAGTCCCAATTTATTTTTATCTGATGCTTTGGGTAGATGATTTAAATTAGACTCGTAAGCACTTAACATAGGTTTTCAGTAGTAAGAACTTAAGTAGTTGACAAAGTGACTAGTTAAAGAAATTGCATGCCGTATGAATGACTGTTTGCTTATATATCTATCTTGACTTGCTATTGTTATAATGTATGGTATGATTCAAAACAAAAGAAAAAAAGAAGTTGGAAAAAAGAGAGAGTTTAAACAACCTATAAACGATAAGCGTAAAGCTACCAATGGGCGAGTATTAGGACCACCATGAGGCGAAGTGCTACCTTAAAGGGTAGATGTGTTGAAAAAATGATGAAAATGAAAGAAGAAGAAAATGTGTACCATACTGAGCACAAAATAAGATAAAATACAGAGTACTATTGAAATATCTATGTTGGTTTGACACATCTCAATTTTTGAGATGAAATCATTGAGTTGGCTATTTGGGTGTTGAGTTGTGAATGAACCTTTGCACATTACAATGTGAGTATGGCTTAGATGATTTATTCAAGAACTTGGATTTGAGTTGCATTGTGTACTTTGAAGAAAACAAAAGGTCATTATCAAAATCCAACAACACCAAAAACTTGGAAACAAATATATTATCTAATAATATACTTGAAACATGATATATATATATATATATATAAAAGATATGCTAGGGAAAAATAATTTCCAGTGTGACTTAGTAACATAAGGATTTGGATTTAATTGCTCAAATCATAGGTTCGAATTCAGGGGATGTACTTAGACCCGGCTATCGGTCCGGCTCGGTTCCACACCGGTCAATTTTCGGTTCCACACTTATGTGGAATCGGAATCGTAACCGTAATCGGAACCAGATGGTTCGGTTCCGATTCGAACCGAAATATTTATTTTTTTTTTCAAAATTTAATAAAGATTTTTTTAAAAAATATGAGATAAAAAAATTTATTTAAAATTATGAATTTAGATTATATTAAATTACAAATAAAATTCTTATCTAAATAAAATTAAAAATAAAATTATTAAATTAAAGAGCTTGAACTTAAATTTTTAAAAACTTAAGTTGCCCATGTATTCTCCAAGGGTGAGAGGAATCAAAGCTCACATAGTTCCATTATAATTTTAAGATAGTTTCCCATTGAAATTTATAATTATTTACTAATTTAATATTCATCAATCATCATTATCAGTGCATGTTAATCCTTCAACACTCGTTTCGCTTGCACTTGTAGATGTATTGTCGAACAAGTCTTCAAAATCATCGGGGGCATCTTCTTGTTGCCTAAGATCATCTCGGGTCCAATCATCCACATATGTTGTTGCTTCTAAAATGATTGGATGTAATGAAGACTGTCTCGCTTATAATATATTACCTCACATCCTGAAGGCTTGCTCAACCGCAATGGTGGAAACAGGTGTTACCAGCAACTCTTTAGTAATAATTGATAATACATGATATACATTTTGATGTCGGTTCCATCATTCAAGGATTTGAAAATTTTTATTCACTAAACTTCCAGTAGGAAACTCGAAATTGGTAGATAAATAATTATCTAATTTCGGATTATTAGTTGTGTTATCCCTATATTTTTTATTTTGTTATAGTAACCAACGATCACCTACACTAAGTCTTGATTGTATTACGAGTTCGTTATTACTAGATTGTCCTACCGATTGAAAGTTATATCTATTAATATAATTATTAAATAAATCGTTTAAATTTTTTTTTTATTTTAGTTATTATTTCTGTAATATCAATTTCATCAGCTATTTCTAAATATCCATAGTAAGCTTGTAAGACACTAATCAAATATTCTATTTTACATCTAGGATAAAAAATCGCGGTAATAAGATAAAGTAGTGCAATATCTCTACAATAATGCAACAATTTTTTTTTATAACAACAATAGCTTCAAGCAAAACAATATCATTAGGATCAGAATTATCAACATGCTCAAATAGAATACCAATAATATTCAAACTTTCAATAAGAAATAAATGTGTTGTAGGATAATAAACTCCGCTAAAAACTTGTGCAACATTATTAAAAACTTTTAAAATATCTAATTTCCATATTGACTAGGAAAATGTGTGATATGTTGAGAAAAAACTACATAATGCATCTTTGTATTCTAAAGCTTGACATAAAAGAAAATAAATTGAATTGAGACGTGTTGAAACATCTCGTGAAAATTTTATCGCTTTAATACCATTTAATTTACAAAACTTGACACATTCTATTCTAACTTGAGAATATGACTAAATATAATTAAGAACAATCTTAATAGGATCAATGAAAGGTGCTAAACAAAGTCAGATCATATTGAACACATAAATTAAGGACATGACATATGCAACGAATATGAAAAAATCGACCCTCAAATTTGATTGGCATATTTATGTTAAATATTTAATTGATGCAGTATTTGCAGATGTATTATCAAAACCAATTGTTAAAATTTTACTTAACAAACCATATTCATCAAAAATTATTTTTATCATTCTACAAATATTTTGTGCAGTATGTTGTATCAAAAACTCTAAATGCAATTAGTTGTTCTTACATGATCCATGATGCATCAATCCAATGATAAGTCACACCCATATATAGGTGTGTTCGTCAATGGTCACTTCGAATATCAGAACAAATAGAAAGACGATATTTAATATATTTAAATGTTTCATTTAAAATAATCTTATCATCTTTGTATAATTTAAAAATGTGACGTTTTATTGTATTTCTAGTCATTCTACAAGCAGCAGGGTCTAAATCATTCTGAATGTAATTAGTAAAAATATTTTTTTTCGCAAAAACTTAAAAAAAAGATGTGGTATACAAGTTAATTTAGTAAATTCTTTTCTATTTTTAGCATTAGAATATTTAAATAAATTTAAAGAACTCGTACCTCTACTAGATGATGCGTATCTGGCCATTTGAGTTTGTGTTGTATCAAGTCCAATTTCAAAAACATGATGTCTTTCAAGTGCTTGTTCATATTGCCATATCCACCAGTAAATTTGTAAGAAACACCACAATGGTTGCATACTGCTTTTGGACCTTCATTTTCAGTCTCGATTAAATGAAAATGAATTTTGAAAATATCGGAGGAACGTGACTTAACTATTCTTCTCCGTGAACCGATACTATGACCGCTCTCTTGGGCTGACACATTTGACATTGTGTTCTCACATGAGCTTGTCATTTTTTTGTTAAAAATTTTTAAAGAATAAGATAATTGAGAATGAGAAATTGTAGATGAAAGAATTGAGAATGAGAGAATTGTAGAATTGAGAGAATTGAGAATTGATGTGTTGAATAAATGAAAAATGACCAATATTTATAAAATTTTATATATTTTTGTCATACCTAAAATGTACATAAAACTAGCCGTCATATTAATGTTATTAAGAGTAATTTAATAAATTTTTTTTAAATTTTTTTTTTAGAAACTAGCCGTCGGGAGTTACGGTTCCAACCAAAACCGTTGCAGTTCGATTTCGATTCGATCAGGGGTGAACCCTAACCGAACCGAAATATTTCGATTCCGATTCCGGAATCGTGGCCGAGTCTAGATGCATTTCTTGTAAGAGATTGTAGTAGCCAGAGATTTTACGTGCTCCGTTTAAGTTCGAATTTGGTGATTTGACGACAAAATTTCCAACGTTTTAAAAAACAAAAAAAAAAGTGGGCAATTGAGTGAACTAAAGTAATTAAATTCGATTAGAAATGATTAATCCCTAGTTGTCAAAAACTTTGAGAACCCATCATATAATAAACATCACTTAGAGCAATATCTAATGAAGCAAACATACCATTAAAAGAGAATTAATTGAGATTCCCTAAATATAATTGAAATATCGGCCGTGTTAGATTTTGTCGTAAAATCGTCAAATCAATCAATCAAGAATGCACGATTTTTACCGTGGTTCACCGGAAAAATTCCGACTACATCCACGTTGAACTCCGGAATAGGGAGCTCGCTGCACTAAGCAATTTCAAGATTACACACGGAATCTTGAATCCGTTTACAAATTGTAATTCCCCAAATCTCACAAAGAACCCTAATCTCTAAAAGTGACAATCTCTCAAATTCCTAATTGAAGATTACACTAACTTGGACTTAGGGAATATGCTTAACACTTAGCCAATTATTAAGGGAATACAAATAATGAAAACTCTCTCCTAATTCTCAACCTAAGTGGCCTTTATATAGGATGAGCAAATAAAGGTAATTGGGACAACGGCAAGGATTGCGCCATGTGTCCCTCATCCAACGGATGACAATGGCTTCACATTTTACAATCTCCACCTTGAAGCCCAAAAAACATTTCTCACTCCCAATCATACACAAAGACACACTAAGGCCAATACAGCACAGCAAACTCACCTACTCTCATCATCGCTCATATTGGCTGCAAGGTCAGCCAACCCCCACATGCAACAGCTTCATGCAGTGGGAGAGTTTGGCAGCAGTCACAATCTTTGTCCCCATATCCGATGGGTTATCTTCTGTTGGAACCTTCTTAATCTCAATCTTACCACTTGAGATAATTTCCCGCACAAAATGATACTTCACATCCACATGCTTGGTTCTCTCATGATGTACTGGATTCTTGCTCAGATGGATTGCACTCTGACTGTCTGAATACACAACTGTCTTACCATGCAGCTGTTGTATTTCAGTTAAGATACCCTGAAGCCAAATTGCTTCCTTGAACACATCAGTTATGGCTATATACTCCGCTTCGGTAGTTGAGAGTGTGACCAATGGTTGCAGACTTGACTTCCAGCTGATACAATTTCCACCAAGTGTGAAATAGTAAGCTGTAGTTGACTTTCTCGAGTCCCTGTCACCTGCAAAATCAGAATCAACATACCCTACCAAATCTAAAGCGTTAGATTTGTTAAAACATAAGCCATAATCAACAGTAGTATTCAAGTATCTTAACAACCATTGTAAAGCACTCCAGTGTGCTCCACCTGGATTAGACATAAACCTACTTAATAAAGATACCGCATATGACAAGTCAGGTCTAGTACTAATCATGGCATACATCACAGTACCAATAGCATTCGCATAAGGTACATTTTCCATTTTAATCACCTCAGACCTATTAGTAGGACTTTGTGACTTAGACAAAATAAAGTGACTCGCAAGAGGTTGACTAACCGGCTTACAGCCACTCACTCCAAATCTAGATGCTACCTTTTGCAAATATGTGGACTGATGTATTTTAAGATAATTCTTACTTCTATCTCTATCAATGGTCATACCTAGGATTCTCTTTGCACTACCTAAGTCTTTCATGTCAAACTCACAGTTTAACTGCTTCTTAAGATTATTAATAGCATGCATTGACTCAGAGATAAGAAGCATGTCATCTACATATAAAAGCAAATACACAGGACATTTTTCATCAATCATGAAATAGAAACAACTGTCATATTTACTCCTTATGAATCCAATACTAAGCACAAAAGTGTCAAATCTTTTATACCATTGCCTAGGTGATTGTTTAAGACCATATAAGGATTTATTCAACAGACAAACATACTCAGGATGGTTTTTATCTATGAAACACGCGGGCTGAGACATGTAAATTTTCTCTTCTAATTCCCCATGTAGAAAGGCAGTTTTCACATCTAATTGTTCCAATTCAAGATTATACTGCACTACTAGAGCTAACATCATTCTAATAGTTTTAAATTTAACTACAGGTGAGAAAATTTCATTATAGTCTATCCCTTCCCGTTGAGTAAATCCTTTTGCTACAAGTCTCGCTTTAAACCTAACAGGGTCACTAGGCAGAAGTCCTTCTTTGACCTTAAACAGCCACTTACACTCAACCAACTTCTGATTTTTAGGTTTAGGAACTAGAGTCCAAGTTTGGTTTTTCCTAAGAGAAGACATCTCTCTTCCATAGCCGCTTCCCATTCAATTTTATGGGTGGACTTTAAAGCCTCTCCTAAACTAGCAGGTTCAACTCCACTAATTTCATGATTTGAAATTAACGCACAGAAATACAAATCATTAGTTGAGTAATCATACCTGGTAGGAGGCCTTACCTGCCTCCTACTTCTGTCTCTCGCTAGCTGGTAGTTGGCCAGTGTGTCTTGTGGCGTTTCATCATGCTGCTCAGTTTGATCCAGTTGATCTACTGTGTCCTCTTCACTTTGTTCTTGTATATCTGCTACTTCATTTCTGTTTTCCTCCTGGTTATTTCTCCTGGGCTGGGTGTCCTCTGATGTCTCCGTGCCTGACATGTCACCAACTTGCTCAGCGGTCCTTGATGTCCCTGGCTCCACCTGCATCTGAGCTCCACCTGCAAGATCAAAATCTGCTAGATCCTTTTCTAAGGCACCTGCATTGTTGTTAGTAGATTTACAAGGAAAACAAATTTCATTGAATATAACATCCCGACTAACTATGACTTTGACTCCAGGTGATTCCCTTTCCCATAACCTATATCCTTTTGTCCCTTCTTGGTATCCTAGGAAAACACATTTGATTGACCTCGGTTCTAGTTTACCTACGGACTGGTGAGCATAGGCTTCACAGCCAAATACTCTAAGGTGTGCAAGCTTATGAGCTCTACCAGACCAGATTTCTTCTGGTGTCTTAAACTGAACTGAACTATTAGGGCTAAGGTTAATCAAATGAGTAGCAGTATTGAGGGCTTCACCCCAAAAGGCCCTCGAAAGTTCGGAAGAAAATAAAAGACATCTGATCTTTTCTAATAAGGTTCTATTCATTCTTTCCGCAACTCCATTCTGTTGAGGGGTGTTTCTAACAGTCCTATGTCTCAGGATACCCTCACTAGTACAGTATTGGTCAAACTCAGTATTACAAAATTCTAAGCCATTATCTGTTCTCAAAACCTTTACTTTGTTACTAGTTTGATTTTCTACCAATACTTTCCATTCTTTAAATTTAGTCAAAGTTTCATCCTTTGATTTTAGTAAGAATGTCCATACCTTCCTACTGTAGTCATCAACAATAGAGAGGAAATACTTCTTACCCCCATGTGTCTGGACCTTTGCTGGTCCCCACAAATCACAATGTAGATACTCCAGACTCGCCTTTGACAAGTGAATTCCAGTTGGGAAGCTCTGTCTGTGTTGTTTGCCCAACACACAGATCTCACAAAACTCAAGTGGCTTCAACTGGTCCTTTCCAAATTGTCCCTGCTTGCTGAGTACCTGCATTCCTTTCTGGCCTATGTGGCCAAGTCTCAAGTGCCATATATTAGTCATATCAACATTAGAAGTTAAAGCAGAAATGGGTTTATCCGAGAATACATGTTGGCCATTAAGAACATACAAACCGTTTCTCTTTATACCAGTTAGGATCAGTTTCTTACCCTTAGATATGTGCATGTTCCCATTGTGGGCTTTATATGTGAAACCTAATTCATCTAGTGTTCCTAATGATATCAGGTTTCTTTTCAGGTCAGGAACATATCTAACGTCAGTAAGAATCCTAACTTTACCATCATGAAGTTTAAGTGTCATGTCCCCAACTCCCTGTATCCTACAAGTATTGTCATTACCCATGTACACTGTCCCTTGGTCAGAATTTCTAAAGTTGACAAACCAGTCCCTATACGGACTCATGTGAAAGGAACACCCAGAGTCCAGAATCCATTCTCTACTAATGTGATCACTAGACACGGTCAATGCCTCAGATAGGCACATTGACCCCTTTTCGGCAGCCACAGTGGCGCTGCCTCCATTTTTCTGTTCCCTAATGAACTTATAACAATTTATTTTAAGGTGTCCCATCTTCCCACAATGGTAGCACTTCTTGTCACTATCTTTATTCTTATCCTGTTTGTTCTTTTTCTTGCCTTTAGGTTCTTAGTAATTAGTCTGATGATTTTTCGGACCATTATAATTCTTTTTATTTTTACCTTTCACGAATAAGTTCGCTCCTCCTCTCCTACTGGTTCTAAGTTCTAGCTCTCTAGCCCTTATACCAGATATCACCAAGTCTAGCCTAGGTACAACTCCTGTGTACTGAAGAGAATTCTTAACGACACTATATTCTTCAGGTAATGCATTTAAAAGGATCATAGCTTCGCTAGAGTCTCCTAGGGCTTGGTCAGTTCCTTTAAGGATTTGAGTCATTTTCATGAATTCGTCCAAATTATCATCAATCGACTTACTAGTATCCATCTTGTAATTAAACAAATTTCCTTTTAAGAACACTAAATTTGGTGCAGAAATAACAGAATATAAAGATTCGAGTTTACCCCAGAGTTGAATGGCAGTGTCCATTCCGTCAACCTTTCTGATGACCGAATCTCCAAGGTGAAGGAAAATCAGGTTGTAAGCCTCTTCCAGGATTTCCTCCTTCGTTTCCTTTTCCATCTTTGGCCACTTTTCTGGATCCGGTTCCAGTGCCAAAGCCACCTTGTGGTGAGAAAGCAGGACTTTCATTTTCTTCTTCCAAGTAGTGAAATCCCCTTTCCCGTCAAAGATGCCGATGTCGAGTCTCATAGTCGACATTTCTATTTACTTTTACAGTAATCACCCGATGAAAATTCCGCAATCACTCTCGGCAATTACTCCTCAAACACCCTTAGGCAAATCACACCCAATTTGCCCTAACACAGTCAGCAAGATACACCACCAACCTGCCTAATTTTAATTCGGCAATGCACAACCAAATTGCCTAAATCACAATCGGCAACCCACTGCCTCAATTTCGCCCAGAACACTCTTCGGCAGAAACACAGCCAATCTACCCAAACACACAGAATCCGAATCACCCAAACTGCAGCTTGCTAAGGTTGGCACCACAGAACACCCACTCCTGCAATTTGGTAACAATCTTGGCAATCCCACACAACAATTGCTCACCCAAAATTAACCCAAACAAACAGTCGGATTCACCCTCGACAATTACACCCAAACTGCCCAACCAATTCGGCAGCACAGTGACTGAATCCCTGAGACAGTTAAGCCTTCAGCACTAAAAACACACAATCTTTCAATTTGGCAAATTTCAACACACAACACACAATTTGCAAATGGCTTATTTACCCATACAAATCCAAAATCGGCAGCCACTAATCTTGGTCTCGGCAGATCTGATGGCTCTGTGCTTTTCAATTTGACGAAGTCTTGATGCTCTTCCCGTCGTGACTCTGAGTTCTTCGTTTTTGATTGATCGTTTCTGTTTTTTTGCTCACCAAGAAACTGAATCTTCGTTTTTATCAGCTTCTTTGAATCTTGTTGGGTTTTGTTGCCTTCGTATCTGCTGGTCTGGACTTCGGTCTACCAATTTTGACAGATTTTTAGGGTTTTTGTTTTTGCATCTTCTGGTTTTTGGCTGTGGTCCACCAATCCCTCAATCTTGCTCTCAAATTCTGTTTTGGCCGTGGTCTTCAATTGTTCCACTCAAGATCTTTCAACCAGGGGATCAATCGGCAACTCTTATTCGTTCTTTCTGCTTTTGCCGCCGAATATGTGAACCAAATCTTGGGCTTGATCTTTCAAATCTTCCTTCTCAGCCCACTTCGGTCACTGTTCTGGAATCGAAGAAATTTTTTTTTTCTTTGGCCTTTGATCTTCAATCAACAGATCTAATCGGCCCACTGGATCTTAATCCAAAAGCTCTGATACCAATTGTTAGATTTTGTCGTAAAATCGTCAAATCAATCAATCAAGAATGCACGATTTTTACCGTGGTTCACCGGAAAAATTCCGACTACATCCACGTTGAACTCCGGAATAGGGAGCTCGCTGCACTAAGCAATTTCAAGATTACACACGGAATCTTGAATCCGTTTACAAATTGTAATTCCCCAAATCTCACAAAGAACCCTAATCTCTAAAAGTGACAATCTCTCAAATTCCTAATTGAAGATTACACTAACTTGGACTTAGGGAATAGGCTTAACACTTAGCCAATTATTAAGGGAATACAAATAATGAAAACTCTCTCCTAATTCTCAACCTAAGTGGCCTTTATATAGGATGAGCAAATAAAGGTAATTGGGACAACGGCAAGGATTGCGCCATGTGTCCCTCATCCAACGGATGACAATGGCTTCACATTTTACAGGCCGAGTCAAGGGCGAGTTGTACTCGGTGTCAAAGACTGAGGGACCTACGCGCACCGGTATCGGCCACTACGACAGGCTCTCGATTTAGGTTCAGAGGGAAGCAGACGGAAGAAACTGTACCGTTTTGCAAACAGGAGTTATGCTTCCTTTTTGCGATTGAAATAATTTCTTATGTCTAAAGGACATTTCAGAAAAAATAACGGACTTTACTGAAATTTTGCTTACTTTTTATGTGAAGTTTATTTCAAGCCCCATAGGTTTATAGTATATATATTGTACCCTCCCATATTTGTTTTATTTTCATTTTAACCCTGTCAAACTCAAGTCAAACGAGCTAAGCAATATGTCAACATTTTTGTTTCACGTGCGTTCTCATATATTGTTAAATTAAAATTAAATTTTTTTTTTCCTTTTTGTGTTATTAATTTTTTTCGTAATTATTTATTAAGTCTTTATATATAAATATATATATATCCATTGCATTATCTTATTTAGAATATATCTAATATATAATTATAAAAAATTAGGACTCTATGATTTTTTACTGATTTGACGATCGAATTTCTAAATAATATTGTGTTAAAAAGTAAATTTATATAATTAGTTTTAGTGACTATTTTATTATTGTATGTTTATGCTTTTTATAATAATATTATATCCTAATAGTTTGTTAAATATTCCAAAAAAAGAATGACCGAGTCAACTGACTGAAGCATGGGTGTCCGCTTTCCATGTCTTTCTCACAGACAGTAAGTCTTGAAAGAGATGACATATTTTCTATAATTTTAAGTTTTATGTCTGTATTTGACTCACGAGTCGTCTCTTTTGTTCTTTCTGCCTCTCCGTTCTTAGTCTCCACGTTACTTATTCCCCAAGAAATCCATCTTTGTCTTTCTCATTCTGTGACTTCACTTCTTTTATATACACCTCAAAGCACACTCATTTTTCAGATAAGCCCTCCCAAAAAAAAATGGAACTTTTTGATTCTGCAAAGCAACTTTTGCTAACTTTCTTCACAAACTCATTTTCAGGTTATACTGATTTTATTCTTAAACCCCCTTTCCTTCGTGGGGTTTCTGCTTCATTGCACTTAGTTTTGTTACTTGGGTTGTTCTTCTCGTGGGTTTGGAAGAAGCTGAAAGTTGGGGAAGGTGATCATGGGGGAGGGTCCAAGGAGAGGTTCAAGAACAAGAAGGCTTCGTGGTATAAGCTGACTTTGGTTTGTTGTTTTGGTGTTTCAATGTTTAATCTTGTGTTATGTTTGTCGAGTTACTTTTATTGGTATAGAAATGGCAGCTGGTCTTATGATCAACTTGTGACCCTTTTGGATTTTGGGGTTAAAACACTTGGTTGGGGTGCAGTTTGTGTTTATTTGTATTTAAATTCAAATCAACCCAAGTTCCCAATTTTGTTGAAAGTTTGGTGGGGTTCTTATGTTTTGATCTCTTGTTCCTGTCTTGCTATTGACATTGGTCTATACAAAAGACAAGAATCTTTGCCAATCCAGTACTTAGTATCTGATCTTGTATCTGTTATCACTGGATTGCTTCTCTGCATTTTGGGCTTTTTGTGTAAGAATGAAGGTGAACATATCCTTCTCCTTCAAGAAACCCTTTTGAATGGTGATTCTAGTAGATGTGATGGTACAGTGCCGTCAATCGAGTCCAAAGGGGCTGATCATGTGACTCCTTATTCAAATGCTGGTGTTTTTAGTGTTCTTACTTTCACCTGGATAAATCCTCTAATTGCTCTTGGCAAAAGGAAAACTTTAGACCTTGAAGATGTTCCTCAATTAGATAGTGATAATAGCGTGGTTGGGGCCTATGAAACTTTTAGAAATAAGCTTGAGACTGGAGGAGGTGTGGGGAGTGGACTTACCACACTAAAGCTGATCAAAGCAATGATCTGTTCTGTTTGGAAAGATCTTCTTTTTACAGCTTTATTAGCAGTTATGTACACATTGGCCTCCTTTGTTGGTCCTTATCTCATTGACACATTCGTTCAATATCTATCTGGGAAGCGGGATTTTGAAAATGAGGGATATGTTTTGGTTTTTGCTTTCTGTGCTGCAAAGCTTATGGAGTGCACCTGTCAGAGGTTCTGGGGTTTCCGGTTGGAGCAGCTTGGAATTAGGATGCGAGCAGCTCTTATTGCGATGATCTACAATAAAGGTTTGACACTTTCATCTCAAGCAAAGCAAGTCCACACTAGTGGGGAAATCATTAATTTCATGACTGTTGATGCTGAGAGGATTGCCTCCTTCAGTTGGTATATCCATGATCCCTGGTTAGTCCTCTTGGAAGTTGCTTTGTCCTTTTTAATCTTGTACAACAATCTTGGGATGGCATCAATTGCAGCTGTTTTTGGAACAATAATTGTTATGTTGGCAAATATTCCTTTGAGTAGAGTGCAAAAGAACTTTCAGAAAAAGTTGATGACATCGAAAGATGAAAGAATGAAGGCAACTGCAGAGATTTTAAGGAACATGAGAATTCTCAAGCTTCTGGGATGGGAAATGAAGTTTCTGTCAAAGATTATTGACCTCAGAAGCAGTGAGAGTGGATGGCTGAAAAGGTATCTCTACACGTCTGCCGTAACTTCCTTTGTCTTTTGGGTTGCTCCCACTTTTGTGTCTGTGGCCACATTTGGAACTTGTATACTTTTAAAAATCCCACTCGAGTCGGGGAAGGTCTTATCTGCGATTGCAACATTCAGGCTTCTTCAAGTACCGATATATAAACTTCCTGAAACGATTTCAATGATAATTCAGACACAAGTTTCACTTCAAAGAATTGCTTCTTTCTTATGTCTTGGTGAGTTGCAGCCTGGTCTTGTTGAGAAGCAACCAAGAGGTAGTTCTGAAACAGCAATTGAGGTAGTTGATGGGAATTTTTCCTGGGATATTTCTTCCCATAATCAAACATTGAAACATATTAACTTGAAAGTGTTTCACGGCATGAGGGTTGCAGTTTGTGGTACTGTTGGATCTGGCAAATCAAGCTTACTTTCTTGTATTTTAGGAGAAGTACCAAAGATATCTGGTACCCTGAAGTTGTGTGGTACAAAGGCCTATGTTGCACAGTCTCCTTGGATACAGAGTGGCACGATTGAAGAAAACATTTTGTTTGGGAAGGAGATGGACCGAGAAAGGTATAACAAAGTGCTTGATGCGTGTTCCCTGAAGAAGGACTTGGAAATCCTCTCATTTGGTGATCAGACAGTTATTGGAGAGAGAGGAATCAATTTGAGTGGAGGACAGAAACAACGAATACAGATTGCACGTGCGCTTTACCAAGATGCCGATATCTATCTGTTTGATGATCCTTTTAGTGCTGTGGATGCTCATACAGGATCTCACATCTTTCAGGTAAAACCTATTCTGATTATCGACTTACATGGAAGTTTTCCCTTGCAGAATGTTTCTAATTTGCTATGCTATTCATGAGGATGAGTCTTTGTTAGTTGTTATAATAGGTCATCCATGTATGATGTAACACCATTGCTTACTTTCGTACAATATTTTTGCAGGAAGTTTTGTTGGGCCTTTTGAGTTCTAAGACTGTATTATATGTTACTCATCAAGTGGAGTTCTTACCTGCTGCTGATCTAATCTTGGTGAGATATATAAGCATCATTTCTTTCCATATTGGCATGCATTTCCCTGCTTTATTAACCCATGACTCTCCTTATATCTTCTGTTTAGGTAATGAAAGATGGAAAGATTACACAAGCTGGAAAGTACACTGATGTTATGAACTCGGGAAGTGATTTTAGGGAACTTGTGGATGCGCATAAGCAAGCTTTATTGGCGATTGATTCCATTGAGGAAGGGCCTGTTTCTGAAAAAGCAACTGTCAGTGGAGAAATTGGCGATACAAGTACTACTGATGAGGTTGTCAAGAAAGTAGAAAAGAAAGAAGTTCAGAATGATGAAGTAGCTGGGCCGAAAAGGCAGCTTGTTCAAGAAGAAGAGAGAGAGAAAGGTAAAGTTGAGTTTTCAGTATACTGGAAATATGTCACTGCAGCATACGGAGGAGTTCTGGTGCCTTTCATATTGCTGGCACAAATGATTTTTCAAATCCTTCAAATTGCCAGCAATTATTGGATTTCTTGGGCAACTCCAGCTTCAAAGGATGTAAAACCTGCAGTTACGAGCTCTACACTTTTAAATGTTTACATTGCTTTGGCTGTTGGATGTTCTCTTTGCATCCTTGCCAGATCCACACTTCTTGCAACAGCTGCATACAAAACAGCCACACTGCTCTTTAATAAAATGCATTATTGCATTTTCCGTGCCCCCATGTCCTTCTTTGATGCAACCCCAAGTGGACGAATTATGAACAGAGTAAGTTCTTGTCTAATAATCTTCCCTAGGTGAATCAACACAGGCAACTCTTAAATTTTGTTAAAGCCAAAATAATTCCTAAAAGTATTTTATTAGTAAATTTGCTTTTGTTCCTCTAGGCTTCTTCTGACCAGAGTGCTGTTGATTTGGCCATTCCTTCTCTGATTGCGGCCTTTGCATTCTCAATAATCCGGATTCTAGGAACCATTGGAGTGATGTCTCTGGTTGCGTGGCAGGTTTTTATTGTTTTTATCCCTGTGATTGCTTGCTGCATCTGGTATCAGGTAATAATTGTGCTTTTTGTAACTTGGCACATAAAAATTTAAGGTCAAATATTTAATATCAATTATCACTTAATGCATAATGTATTCTATTTCATAGTTTGAACTGTTTTCCATGTGATTGGTCCTTTCTGTATTGCCTTTCTTTAAGTTTCTGTATTGCCTTTAATTTACAGAACTTTCAAATTGTTAATACAATGTGATGACGTTTAGTCACACACACATTGAATGAAAGTGCAACAATTTTGGAATGAAAGCTATTCTTACTTTTTCAAGTTTCTGCAGCAATATTACATATCTTCAGGGCGAGAACTTTCACGGTTGATTGGAGTATGCAAAGCTCCAGTGATACAACATTTTTCAGAATCCATTTCGGGGTCAACAACTATCAGGAGCTTTGATCATGAATCAAGGTTTAGAGACACAAATATGAAACTGATGGATGGATATTCTCGTCCAACATTCCATGTTGCTGCTGCCATGGAATGGCTAGGCTTCCGCCTGGATATGTTGTCAAACATCACATTTGCTTTCTGTTTGGTTTTTTTAATCTCTATTCCAAATGGATTTATTGATCCAGGTTAGTGGTTCACAGATGGTATTTGATTATCCTTCTTGCATTTGAAAGTAATTAGTAAAGGGTATGAACTAAAACTTTTTTCTATTTTCCTTTTCTGAAGCTATTGCTGGCTTATCCGTTACATATGGACTCACCCTAAATAACTTACAAGCTATGTTAATATGGGTTGCTTGCGATATGGAGAACAAGATTATATCAGTTGAGAGGATTTTTCAGTATTCTTGTATTCCAAGTGAGCCCCCACTCGAAATAGAAGACAGTCGTCCCAACCATTCTTGGCCATCACATGGGCAGATTGACCTGCATGATCTCCAGGTAATTTTATTTGCTGGATGACTTTTACGGTTTTTTTTTTTTTTTTTTTTGTGCTTTGTTTTACATTCAAAGCACATCAATTAATGTGTTTCGTAAACATCCACTTTTACTTGGCAACTATCATTTAAAAACTACCCACCAAACAAATATAGAATAAAAGCCACAGGATCATAATCCCAAAACAGTCTGTTAGTATTTTATCATGTTTACAAAACAATGATTGCGGGTATGATGTAGGTCCGCTATGCGCCACATATGCCCCTTGTCTTGCGAGGTATCACATGCACTTTCTCAGGAGGGAAGAAAACTGGAATTGTAGGGAGAACAGGCAGTGGTAAATCCACTCTGATCCAAACACTGTTCCGAATTGTTGAACCTGCTGCTGGTCAGATTGTTATAGATTGCATCGATATCTCATTAATTGGACTACATGATCTAAGGTCAAGACTAAGCATTATTCCTCAGGATCCTGTCATGTTTGAAGGGACAGTACGAAGCAATCTAGACCCTCTTGAAGAATATGCGGATGAGAAAATTTGGGAGGTAGGAAGAAGCTTTCGCAGTCATTTTAGGCTCGCAATTGGTAACTGAAGTTGCATTATGCTAAGTTTTCTTTAAATGTTCTTAGGCTCTGGATAAGTGCCAACTTGGAGACGAAGTCAGGAAGAAGGAAGGGAAGCTAGATTCAAAAGGTCTGTTTTTTTTTTTAGCTATTTTATTGTATTTTCACTACTCCAAATTTAGCCATGGCTCAGAATTTCCATTATACATGGTTACATGAATGCTGCAGTTACTGAGAATGGAGAGAACTGGAGTATGGGACAGAGGCAGCTGGTCTGTCTTGGGCGCGTGCTACTCAAGAGAAGTAAAATCTTGATGCTTGATGAAGCTACTGCATCCGTTGACACTGCTACTGATAATCTCATCCAACAAACTCTTCGGCAACACTTTTCTGACTGCACAGTCATAACCATTGCTCATCGGATAACGTCTGTTATCGATAGTAATATGGTTCTACTTCTAAACAATGGTTAGTATATTTGATCATAAATTTCCTTTTTCATTTGTAGTTTCCTTATTGTCAAAAATAATCAACATTTTATTATTTTTTTGTAGGGCTTATTGAGGAATATGATTCTCCAACAAAGTTGCTAGAGAACAAGTCATCATCTTTTTCTCAACTTGTTGCAGAGTACACTGTGAGGTCCAGTTCCAGTGTTGAGAATTTATCTGGGAATTGAATGCCCTGCCTTAGTAGACAAGCAAAATTGAGCTGAGTTAAGTTGCTTGATGATTACGAAACTTGAGCTACAGACTCATTTTCATTTTATTGCTAATGCATTGTAAACATCTCTCTTTAAAAACGTAAAATTTAAACTAAAAAAAAAAAAAAAAAAAATCATGTTCGGATTTGCCAAAACTTCGAATACTAGTTAAAATTGAACCGCACGATCACAATAATGGGATTATTTGTATTAACGCTAATATATACTCTAATATTTGTTTCATAAATTATAAGCTAGTTTATCAATACAATACTCTATACAAAACTCAGCGACAGTTCGTGGATTAAAAGCAACAACCGTTGGATAGCACATACCAAACGAAACAGTATTCTATTAATTAAAGATCAACCAAATCATTGCTTTTGAAGGAAGCGAAGTATGCTTAATAGATATGAAACTTCAGCCTGTAGCAATTTAAAATCCTGAGATAATTATTTTTAGTAATTGAAATATTATTGGATTTGGGTTTTGAGAGAATTAGGTTTGTTTTTTCAACACTGAAAAAGAGTTGATTGCCTAAAACTGGACTTTTACACCCTACTAGATTATCATTCCAAATTTTGAAAATGCAATCAATATATATATATATATATAATCATTTTAATGTCACTTTAAATTGATGGATTCCTCATTTTATTACGAGAGATCCGTTATTTTATCAAGTTAATTGTTGTACATATGGATTTTAAATGAAGAGTTACAAACAAAAATCATCATTTACTAACGAGTTACAAATTTATTTTGAAACCACAATTTACTACCTCCTCCCATTATGGAAAGTTATAACACCAATTTATTATTTATGAGGTGTTATGTTGTGAATTGAGTTTAAGCCCCAAGAGGTACCCATTTTTTTGGAAGGTTGAGGAGTTAGGCTAATGGTAGTTCACCACAAGCGCGTGTCGCCGCCGCCGGTCGATCGAATCAGGTGTGGGAGCTATATATACTTTTTGGAGAAAATTCGTTTAAAAAAAATATTTAAATTTTTTTAGAACTAAAACATTTCAAAAACCAAATATGTAACAGTTAAACGTTTTGGTTGGTTTAAAATGTTTTGGTTAATTGTAAAACGTTATGGTTGGTTTAATGTGCAACGTTTATAAAATTAATTCAAAAAAAAAAGTTTGCTCATTATTTCGGAAATTTAATTGCAACAAAAACGTTCAAAAAATTCATCTATATAAAAAGACTGTTTTCTCATTTGCAAAGGCATAACTCGAAAAATTATCTCTTATAATTCTTCATCTATTGTTCTTCTTGTGTACTTGAGATTCCGAATAAATTATTTTGGGTGTGAGCATACCAATCATTTTTATGCTAAACCGATTGAGACAGAGTTTTCTAGGCTTGTTTTTATCTTGGGGATGTCGAGACCGAATTACTGCAAGCACACATTCTATGCAGAGAGCCACAAACGTCTTAAAGAGAGCAACCTAGCATGTGACTCAACCCAATTTCAATTTTATTTTCGTGGTGAACGGTAATATTTTTCTTATTCTGCATACTGTTTCAATAATTTTAAGATGATCTATATGCCATGTCTACTTCTGCTACTACTACCATGAGTGCTATAACTATTGATGATGTTACTGTTGATTTGAATAAACCATTATGGTTTCAAGGCTTTCACTTTAAACGTTGGAGATTGAAAATGATGTTCTTTCTCACTACAAGAAAGCTAGCAAAATTTTGTATGTCTGAAAAATATGACTTCCTGATGACCCCACCGTAGTCCAAATTAGTGAGCATGAAAATTGGGAGGAAAATGACTTTATATGCAAAAATTATATACTTAATGACATGTCTTATGAATTATATGATATTTATAGCTCTAGAAAGTCTGCTAAAGATGTCTGAGATGCCCTTTAGAATAAATATGATACTGAAGAGGCTGAGTCTAAAAAATACATTGTTAATCATTACCTCAGATACCAAATGACAAATGATAAATTTATAAAAACTCAATCTCATGAACTATAAAAATAGCCCATAAGATTATATCTGAGGATATGTCTCTAGACGAGCAATTCCAAATAGCTTTCATTATTGATAAACTTCCCCATCATGAAAATATTTTAAAGGTACACTTAGACACAAAACTAAGAAGTTTTCCTTAGAAAGTCTTATTATCCGCCTTCGCATAGAAGAGAAAGCCCGCAAACAGTATCAAAGAGAAGATATCATAGTTGTGTCAAATAATAAGAAACATGCATCAATAGTCCTGAAACCTAAGGATAAAAATATAAAGAAAAAGAAAATCCCTAAGAACGACAAGAACCACAAACACCAAAACACAAATAACCAAACCCGAGATAAACAGAACAAGCACCAACCTCCCTTAAGAAATGACAATAGCCAGTTCAAATGCTACAATTATGGCAAATTAGGGCATTTTGCTCAGAACTATCAGAATAAGTGTTCTGCTCCACAAGCGAACCTCACTGAAGACCAACTTATTACTATGATATCTGAGATCAACATAGTTGGTGGATCCGAGGATTGTTGGATTGACATTGGCGCTTCTCGTCATGTTTACCATGATCGTGCTCTATTCAAATCCTCTGCGAAAGCTGCGGACAAGAAAGTGTTGTTGGGACTAGTGACGTGGAACTGAAGTTCACCTCTGGGAAGACGGTTATTCTCAAGGATGTGTTGCACACTCATGAGATAAGAAAGAACTTGGTTTTAGGTTATCTTCTGAAGAAGGCTAGGTTTACACAAACTATTGGGGCTTATTTGTATACTCTTACTAAAAATAATATTTTTGTGAGTAAATGTTATACTAGTTATGGAATGTTCAAACTCAATGTTGCTATTAATAAAACTGGTTCTTCTGCTTACATGTTGTGTGTTCCTTTAATTTTGGCATGCCCGACTTTGTCATGTTAATAAATTGATTATTAAGAATATGAGTAACTTAGGTTTAATTCCTGAATTTCCTTTGAATGATTTTGAAAAATGTAAATTTTATAGTCAAGTTAAAATTACTAAAACTCCACATAAATATATAATTAGAGAATATGAACCCTTAGAATTAATTCATTTGAGAGTTTGGTGGTAAATTGACTAGAGACGGAAAATAATATTTTATCACGTTTATTAATGATTGTTCAAATTATGCATATATTTATCTTATGAAAAATAAAAGTGAAGCGTTTGACATATTTAAACTATTTCAGACAGAAATTGAAAATCAGTTTAATAGAAAAATAAAAAGATTTCGTAGTGATAGAGGCATTGAGTATGATTATGCATCTTTTATTGAATATTATAAATTGCATGACATTATTCATGAGAAAACTACACCTTATTCTCCTGAAATGAATGGAAAAACCGAAAGGAAAAAATAGAACTCATGCTAGAACTTAACTCCAGTGCTGCTTCATTTTGGTGGACTGTTTGTTATATTTTGAATATAGTGACTAAGTCAAATGATAAAGTTTCACCTTATGAAATTCTGAAAAATAGAAAACCTAACTTATCATATCTTAGAACTTGGGGTTGTCTTGCCTATGTTAGAATTTCCGACCCTAAGAGGATTAAACTTACTAGTAGAACATATGAATAAGTTTTTATTGGTTATGCTGTTAATAATAAAGCATATAGATTTTATGATTTAAAATATCATGTTGTAATTGAATTTGTTGATGTTGATATCTTTGAGAATAAATTTCCTTTTATTTTGAATAATAGTGTGGGCTCATCCTCTAGTATTAATCTAATGACAAAAGTAAATGAATCCGATAAGGAAATTGAATCTACACTTAGAAAGATTAAACGGTCTAAAACAATTAAAGATTTTGGTCCTGGTTTTTATGCATATACCTTAGAAGAATATCCTACTACTCTAAAAGAAGTATTGTCATCTTTAAATGCTGATTTGTCGCAAGAAGCAATAGAATATGAAATGAGTTTCTTAGAGTCTAATAGCACTTGGCATTTAATGGATTTACCTCCAGGTTGCAAAATCATAAATTGTAAATGGATACTTAAGAAGAAATTAAAATCAGATGGTTCAATAGATAAATATAAGGTTAGACTTGTTGCCAAAATGTATAGACAAAGAGAGAACATAAATTTCTTTGACACTTTTTCACCAGTAACTAGGATTACCTCTATTCGTATGCTCATTTCTCTTGCTGCAATCCATGATCTTGTTATGCATCAAATGGATGTTAAAACATCATTTATGAATTGTGAATTATAATAAGAGATTTACATGGACCAATCTGAAGGATTTGTTATACCTGGTCAAGAAAGTAAAGTTTGTAAACTTGATAAATCTTTATATGGTTTAAAACATATACCTAAACAATGATATAGAAATTTGATAACCTACATTTAGCAAATGGATTTAAAGTGAATGAAAGAGATAAATGTATATATTATAAATCAGAAAATGAGATTTGTTCTATTATATGCTTGTATGTGGATGATATGCTTATATCCGGTTCCAATATGTATATTGTGAATGATGTTAAATCTATGTTATATGCTAACTTTGATACGAAAGACTTATGTGAAACTAGTGTAATTTTAGGAATTAAATTTACTAGATCAGAAAATGGAATTTCCTTAGATCAATCGCATTACATCAATAAAATCTAGAGGAAATATAATTACTTTGACTGTAAAGCTGCATGTACTCCTTATGATCCTAGTGTTAAGTTTTTTAAGAACATCGGTGTCAGTGTTAGACAAACTAAGTGTGCGAGCATCATTGGTAGTATTTGATATGATACTAATTGCACTAGACCTGACATTGCCTATGTCATAGGATTATTACACATACTTACTAGTAGACTTAGTATGGAGCATTGACAAGCTATTGAGAGGGTTATGAGTGGGGAAGACAATTTCGCCCACAAACCCGCAAACCTGTAAAAACCTACCCGTAATGGGTAGAATTTGGTAAATATTTAAACGAGTTTGGTAATTTAAAACAAAACCCGTTGTGGATTTAGTGCGGGTTTGGTAATTAAGTATCCGCTACCCGCAAGCTTAATTTGTTTGTTTTATATTTTTAGGACAAAAAAATCTATCATATAAAAGGATTCACTAACTTACAAATTTTGAATTGATCTCTCTTAATATTTTTGAATTGCTTCTGGTCATGGTTCAATAACTTTGATGATATGAATTTAACATAATGAAAGATATTTAGCTAGTGATTCATGAATGTAATTGTGATGATATGAATTTGACATTATGTTATAAATATTTTAAATTTTTATTTATGTATCATAATATGTAAACTGACAAATACTTTATTTTTTGTATGTTATGAAAAAAGTATCAATGTTTAATTAAAAGGATTATATTATTAAGAGCATAATGAAATTCAATATTTTAAAAACCTGTAAAAAATCCGCTGGGTGGCAGTGCATGTTTGGTAATTTATTTTTATATGCCGGTGCAAGTTTGGTAATGAAAATTAAAATCCTCAGCGGGTATGGTGCGGGTTTGGTAATTTATTTACATATACGGGTGCGGGTTTGGTAATGATAAACCCGCACCAAACCCTACCCACTGTCATCCCTAGTTATGAGGTTCCTGAAAATGACCATAAACCTAGGATTACACTATCAAATGTTTCCCGCTATCCTTCAAGAATATAGCGATGCTGATTGGAACACCATTTAAGATGATTCCAAGGCTACTAGTGGATATATTTTCGGCATAGCTAGTTGGACTGTCTCTTGAAAATCCAAGAAACATACCATCTTAGCTCAATCCACTATGGAGTCTAAGATGATTGCACTGGTGTTAACTAGTGAAGAAATATATTGGTTAAAAAACTTGTATCAGATACTCCTTTATAAGAGATATCGATACCAGCTGTCTTAATCCCTTGTGATAGTACCGTGGCTATTGCAAAGATTCAGAACCGTTATTATAACAGTAAGAGATGAAAAATACGTTGTAAACACAACACAGTTAAAGAATAACTCTATATTGAAACTGTAAGAGTGGATCATGTACGGACTGACGATAACCTAGCTGACCCTTTGAAGAAAGGTTTAGCAAGAGAAAAGGTATTCAACACTTTAAAAAGAATGAGACTGATGCCATTAAATAATTAAATTTCTTGTGATGGTAACCCGGCCTATAGACTGGAGATCCCAAGAAATAGGTGCAATGGGTAATAACAAGTCATAAAATAATGAGAGTTGAATCATGCTGATAATCGACAAGTTTCATTCTGAGAGCATGATATCTTGAGCGATGTAATGATGAGTTATTTAACTCTTAATGTATTCTATACTCTATTTAGAGTGGAGTACCTAGTTACAAGAGTACTATTGATAGACACACATGTGTGAATGTAGAAGTGTGATCGCTTCTTATGAAATTTTAGGCAAAAGTTTCTAGAGCATTCACTATATTGGGATATATGTGCACGACTGCAATGCACGAGCTTTTTGATTTCACATTGAAAGGTTTGTATGTGTAATGTTGTTAGAAATATAGTTCAAAATTACGAGTTACTCTAGTATAATCAGAGTCGTCGATACTATGTAAATATCCAAGTCGACAGACACATTTATTTATGCACGACCTTATGTTATATTGCTCGATGAAAATGTTTTATTAAAATTCAAGTGGGGAATTGTTGTACATATGAATTTTAAATGAGGAGTTACAAACAAAAATTACTATTTACTAAGGAGTTACAAATTTATTTTGAAGCCACCATTTACTACCTCCTCCCATAATAGAAAGTTACAACACCAATTTATTACTTATATGATGTTATATTGTGAATTGAGTTTGGGCCCCAAGAGGTACCCACTTTTATGGAAGGGTGAGGAGTTAGACTAATGGTGGTTCGCCACACACGCGCCCACCGCCGGTCGGTCGGGTTAGGCGGGCGTGGGTGCTATTTATACTTTTTGGAGAAATTTCGTTTAAACAAAATATTTAATTTTTTAGAACTAAAACATTTCAAAAATCAAATCTGTAATAGTTAAACATTTTGGTTGGTTTAAAACGTTTTGGTTAATTGTAAAACGTTATGGTTGGTTTAGTGTGCAACGTTTATAAAATAAATTAAAAAAACATTTGCTAATTATTTCAAAAGTTTAATTGCAACAAAAACTTTCAAAAAATTCCTCTATATAAAGAGACTGTTTTCTCATTTGCAAAGGCACAACTCAAAAAATTATCTCTTACAATTCTTTATCTATTGTTCTTCTTGTGTACTTGAGATTTCGAGCAAATTATTTTGGGTGTGAACATATTAACCGTTTTTGTGCTAAATTAATTGAGACATAGTTTTCTGGGCTTGTTTTATTCTGAGGACGTTTTCTAGGGTTGTTTTATTCTGAGGACGTCGGGGCCAAATTACTCCAAGCACACATTCTGGACAGAGCCATGAAATATTTTAAAGAGAGCGACCTAATCCGCGACTCAACTCAATTTCAATTTTATTTTCGTGATGAACGTTAATATTTTTCTTATTCTGCACATTGTTTCGATATTAATGACTAAATAAAAAGGCAAAAAAAAAAAAATTCAATACATTAAAAGATAAACAATAGTGTATTGAAATCTATATTATTTTTGCCTTTTAATATTGTCTTTTAACTTAATAAAATAAGATTTTTTTTATTAATATGTGGGGGGGGGGGGGGGGGGGGGGGTGTGTATATATATATATACTATAGTTTTGGCCCGTGCCTACGGCACAGTGTTACAGTATTTGGCACATGCCTACGGCACGGTGTTACAGTTTTTTGCCCATGCCTACGGTGTTACAGTATTTGGCCCGTGCCTACGGTACAGTGTTACAGTATTTGCCCGTGCACAGAATTAAATGATTTTATTTTAACTTTCTATTTTTTAATTTGAAAATTTGAAAATTTTTGACCCTTTCCATCAATCAATTCACTCTCTTCCTCCAATTACCAATGAAATGATCTGGGCCGTCAATTAAGCCACATAAAGAGAGCCGTTAGATGCACTCTTTTTCCTCCAACACCATTCTCTTTTATTATATAGATATATATATAGGGCAATGATATATCTACAAACTTTTATCCCAACTTTTCTCCCAACTCTCTCACTGTAGCTACAGTGAGTTACTGTAGCTCACTGTAGCTACAGTGAGAGAGTTGGGAGAAAAGTTTGTACACTTATCATTTTCCATATATATATATGCGAGTGTCCGCAAACAAAAATTTTGTACGGATACGAAAATTTTCATACAAATACCTGCATGAGAAAATATATTTTTTTTTGAATCGTTGGAAATCATGTCGTCAAATCATCCCTTTCGAGCTTAAGCGGAGCATGTAAAATCTCCGGTTATCCTAAGCTCTTACAAAAAACGTATTCACTGAATTCGAATTCGAACACATGACCTAAAGATAAGATTATAAATCCTACACCACCACCGATCCTGTGAATCCACAAAGTTATACATACATATCATAATGTCAAAGGAGAAGAACCTGTCAATGATCCATAGTTCCTGGAATCTTGTGGCCGACACCTTTTCACTTCAATATAAAATATAAGCTAGTATTGAAAAGTAATTTCATATAATTTTATGGGAATATAATTTAACTTATAAATCAATATTAATTATGTATTTAATAATTAATATAGCTTTTAAACATTACTTTATATTCTTATAAAAATTTCTAACGATACCTAACCTAACCAGTGAATTCTCCCAAAAGGCAAAGGCTAATAAAAATGTATTATTACCCAATTGCAGAAAACGATAAATCTACAAAAGCGTTTGCCTCTTGAACAAGTAATCAAGAAGTGGCTGCTAAATTTTTGATGGAGTCAACGAATGAATTTTTCATAAAACATTATTTAATATTTAGAAAAAATGATGGCCTAAGAATTTTTCACAATAGTGTTTTTCTTTTTCATTAACAAAGAAAGAACTGTTCTTAATTTGAAACTTGTCATCTCTATTTCTTGTGATTCATAAGCAAAAAATGAAAATGGGTTTTCAACTTTTATGCCTCCTCTTAATGCTCTTGTATTCTCCAAGCTCCGCAAAACTTTGCTCTCGTTACCAGACTTCGATACTCCTCCAGTTTAAGGAACTATTTTCACTTGAAACCCTTCAATCTTTTCCTCATTCAAATATGATGTCTTGGAAAGACGATAACGATTGCTGCTCATGGGATGGAGTAACATGTGACATGGTGACTGGTCAAGTGATTGGCCTCGACCTTAGAAGTAGCGGTCTTCGAGGTTACATCCCTTCCAACAGTAGCCTTTTCTCCCTTTCTCACCTGCAAAACCTCGACCTTGCTTCCAACAATTTCAGTTCCTCTCATATTCCTTCAGGTTTTACCAGATTCTCTAATTTGACACACCTTAACCTCTCTTTCTCCAGCTTTTCGGGTCAAATCCCAGCTGAAATCTCCCATTTGTCTAAATTAGTTTCCCTTGACCTTTCTCGTAACTTTGAGTTGAGTCTTGATACTCCTGTTTTAGAAGCACTTGTTCAAAATCTAACTGAGCTTCAAGAACTTGTTCTGAATTCAATAGACATGTCTAACGTAGTGCCCAGTTCCTTGACGAATCTATCTTCTTCTTTAACAACTCTGAGTCTCCGAAGCTGTGGATTACAAGGCTACATGCCGGAAAATATCTTCAGCCTGCCAAACCTACAGACCCTCAGTTTGAGTTATAACAAGAACCTCACAAGTGTTTTTCCGCAGGATAATTGGAGCAGCCCTCTCAGGTTTTTGGATATTTATTATTGCAGTTTCATGGGGTCAATCCCGGAATCACTTGGTAATCTTTCTCAACTCATTTATTTGGATCTCTCGTCTAACAACTTTAGTGGTCACATCCCAGAAACCCTGTCAAATCTTGAGCAACTCCGCCATTTTGGTCTTTCGGACAATAAATGTACTGGTCAGATTCCAGATATGTTCGCTAATTTAAGACAACTTTTGTTCTTAGACTTCTCCAAAAATCAGCTAAGCGGTCCAATTCCTTCTACTGTAAGTCAGCTTCAAAGTTTAGCTATCATATATTTATCTTATAACTCTCTCAATGGAACTATCCCACCTAAGTCATTTACTTCACCGTCATTAGAGTCGATAGACCTCAGTCACAACCAACTAACCGGCTCAATTTCAAGTTCTATCTCCGAACTTCAGAATCTCACTCAACTCTCACTTTCCTCAAACAATTTAAGCGGCAACATAGAACTTCACATGTTTGCAAAACTTAAAAATCTCCTGGGGCTTGATCTTTCTCATAATAATCTGTCGTTGAGCACTGAATTAATGAACTCTTCTTTTCCTAAGCTTTCCATGTTGGGTTTATCTTCTTGCAACATCAGTGAGTTCCCAGACTTCTTACGAACTCAAAATCGGTTACAGTGGCTAGATCTTTCTCAGAACCAAATCCGCGGAGGGATACCTCATTGGATATGGAACACAGGAAGAGATACTTTGAATCATCTAAATCTTTCTTACAACTTCCTTACTAGTATAGAGCAGCTTCCTTGGAAGAATCTTCGATATCTTGACCTTCGTTCCAACTTGCTTCAAGGATCACTTCCCTTCTTACCACCTTCCATGACTTTCATTTCAGTTTCAAACAATAAATTGTCAGGAGAGATTACTTCATCTTTTTGCAACATGATCAGTATTTTTTATCTTGACTTGTCTAAAAATAGCTTGAGTGAACAATCCCGCAATGTTTTGCAAACTCTTCATTTATGTTCTTGGATCTGCGGATGAACAACTTCCACGGCAGCATTCCTCAAACATTCTCACAGTGCAGTAGATTGGCTATTCTCAATCTCAATGGTAATCAGTTAGAGGGACCATTACCACCATCTCTGTTAAACTGTAGAAATTTGGAAGTTCTAGATGTTGGCAATAACAAAATTAATGACACATTTCCCCTTTGGCTAGCAGCTATGTCCGAATTGCAAGTGCTTATCTTGAGATCTAATCAATTCCATGGGTCAATCACCTATTCCAATATAACATCTCCCTTCTCTATGTTGCGAATACTGATCTCTCTAGCAATGAATTTACTGGTGTCCTGCCAACAAGATATTTTCAGAATTTTCATGCTATGATGCGCGGAGACAACAATAATGCTGAAGCTGGAGATATGTATATAAATTATGGCAATGAATATTATTCAGCAATTTTAACTGTGAAAGGAGTAAAAGGGAGATGGAGAGAGTTCTAAACATTTTCAAATCATTGATTTATCGGGCAACAGATTTCAAGGACGAATACCAGAAATGGTCGGAAAGCTGAACTCTCTGAAGGGCTTAACTTTTCTCACAACTACCTTACAGGTCCAATTCCATCATCATTGGAAATTTGACAGAGCTCGAATCATTAGACCTCTCTTCAAACAAGCTTGTTGGGAAGATTCCTATGCAGTTGACAAGTTTGAATTTTCTTCAAGTTCTAAATCTTTCTCAAAACCAACTCGTAGGACCAATTCCTGGAGGCAAACAGTTTAATACCTTCTCAACTGATTCATTCCGCGGAAACTTGGGGCTGTGTGGATTCCCACTGTCAGAACAATGTAGAAAAAATGAGGTAACAGAGCCTGTCGTCCAAGACCAAGAAGAAGGCGATACTCAGAGCTCGTTTGATTGGAAATTGGCCACGATGGGATATGGCTCTGGATTGGTGATTGGCTTGTCAATGGGATATTTTGTCTTCTCAACAGGTAGGCCGAAATGGCTTGTAAGGATGGTTGAACGGGAGCAGACCAAGAAGGTCATGATCAAAATCCTGAAACAAGGAGGCAGAAGAAGAAGAAATTAATATATAAATTTATGTGTGCTCGCGCAAAAGTGATGCTTCTATAATTAGGTGATTCTTCCAGTTTTCTCTTTATGGAAAAAGAGCTATTAGTTTTATGTAATATGCAGGTGTAATTTTTGCTCATACATTTATATTCTTTTTTTCCAGATTTTTATAACTTGATTTCGTTGGATGGCAACGGTCAGAGGCTCAAGATCAGAACATAACTAACGAAGGATTCCTGAGGATCCAGCTATAGGAGTGGCTGAGTGTGTCTCAAGATGGATTTTGATGATACAACACTAGAAGTCTTCGACTCGTATTAGCGAGACATTACAAAAAAATGTCAAAGCATATTGGTGGTGAATAACAATGAATGTGAAGATTCGAGCGACAAACGAAGAAATTCTTGTGTAGTCTTAGCTTATGGCTCTCTTTCTAGGTAAGTTGTTTAATTAAGTCTCTAAACTCATAAGACATATGCACTTTCATATAGATACATTAGGGTCATGTGTAAAATATTTTTAACCTTCAAATCCTGACATTTTGGCACTAAGACCGGCATACCGGTCACCACACCAGCATATCGATGCCCTGCTCTTTTTCGAGCAGTTTTGCATCGTCTCGGAAATCAGCACGGACTATACCGGTCTATATGAGGTTTTTATACCTACTGGAACCAGCATGCATCATACTGGTGTCCATATTGGTGAGACCAAATGTTTTACATGCTCTCGGAAATCGACACACACCATATCGATCCACATACCGGTTATCCCACTGGCATACCGACCTTCATACCGATCAGTAATTCGGTATAACGCTCGAATCTTCAAATGATAATATAGATGTTATG
>SKCR01010601.1:0-57418 GCA_019454045.1 Zanthoxylum bungeanum | reverse complement strand
CAAACTTGGTTTGACGTACATGGAATCCATCTCGGACTTCATGGCTTCTTGCCATAAAGCGGAATCGATATTTTGTATCGCTTCCTCATACGTAGCGGCTCATTTCCTCAATAAGATTAATATCTACATGAGGTGAGATCAGGAACCCATACCTCTCAGGTACTGTTTTGACTCTCTCCGACCTACGTGGTCCTTGTGTATGTGAAGTTTATGGTACAGACTCATTCCCGGACGGTCTGTTCTTGTTCCGTCGTTGATTCATTGCCAGGAACAGTATCACTACGATCTTCATCGAGTTCTACTTTCCTCCCACTTACCACTGCATTTATAAAATCATTCTCAAGGAAAAATGCTTGTAGAGCAACAAATACTTTGTTCTCTTGTGGGTGATAGAAGTAATATCCTTTGGTTTCCCTAGGATATCCTATGAAAAGGCATTTATCAGATTTGGGTCAAGTTTGGTACCTTCCAAACGTTTAACATATGCCCAGCATCCCCAAATCTTCAGGAAGAGAAACCTGGTTTCCTTCCTGTCCATATCTCATATGGAGTCTGTTCAACAGACTTCGACGGTACCTTATTCAAAATAAGTATAGCACTGTTTAATGCGTATCCTCAGAAGGATATTGGTAGCTCAGTGCGACTCATCATTGACCTTACCATGTCCAACAAGGTGCGGTTTCTCCGTTCGGACACACCGTTTAATTGCGGTGTTCCAGGAGGAGTCCACCGTGAAAGAATACCATATTCTTTCAAGTAATCTTGAAACTCATAACTTAAGTATTCGCCACCACGGTCTGACCGTAATGTCTTAATACTCTTCCCTGTTATTTTCTCCACTTCGTGTCGAAACTCTTTGAATTTCTCAAAAGTTTCCGACTTGTGTCTCATAAGATACACATAACCGTAACGAGATGCATCATCTGTAAAGGTTACGAAGTAGTGAAATCCACCTCTAGCCTGGCTAGACATGGGCCCGCTTACGTCAGTATATGAACGAGAGCCAACAGTTCTGTGGCACGTTCACCTTTACCGCTAAAAGGTGATTTAGGCATTTTGCCTAAAAGACAAGATTCGCAGACGTCATATGAATTGGGATCAAATTCGTCCAAGTACCCACTCTTTGAAAGTGTGGATATGCGAGTCTTGTTGATGTGTCATAGACGACAATGCCACATATAAGCTTCATCTTTTAGATTACTCCTTTTGAGCCTTTTGTTTGTCATTTTAGGAGATTCATTTATATTCAAATATAAAGACCGTTATTGCAACAGCTGTGCAAATTTCTGTATTATATAAATAACACCCGGTGTTTCTAAATACAAAAGTGGTAACCCTGCTGGGTTAACAAGGATACAGATATAATATTCCTAGTTAAACTAGGTACAAAATAACAGTTCCAAAAGTTTTAAGTACATGCCCTGAGGGCAGTTCTAAAACAAAAGTCCTACGGCCAAAAGCAACAGGTGTTCCATTTCCGACCCGTAGATCCATCTCCCCTGATGCCAGCACCCTGCTATCCTGCAGATCCTGCACATCAGTACAAATATGAGCACCACAACCAGAATCAAAAATCCAATTTTTAAAACTAGAAGTGTTCATATTTATCTCAATAACAAACATACCAGAGGCGATGGCCTTGCCAGCCTTGATATCCTCCCTCTGCCCATTGCCCATTCGGCAGTCACGTTTCCAGTGACCCCTCTTGCCGCAGTTGAGGCAGATGTCCGCGAGATTTGTCCTTTGGCTTCCTAGAAGCCACTGTCAACTTGCCTTTGCCCTTCTTCTTGAACTTCTTCTTCCTCGCACCTCCAATTGCCTTGGGCCCAGCCCTTGCGCATGAGAGGTCGATGCATAATGCGCCTCGCGCTTGCTCCCCTTTAGGAGTTCCCTTTCGGACTCCTTCAGCACGGACAACAACTCCCAAGAGTGTCGTTAGTATCCATCAACTTATAGTTGATGATGATTTGTTTCCAAGTATCGGGTAGCGATGTAATAACATATCAATCGTCAGCTCTGCCTCCAAGACATGCCCATCTTGGCTAACTCATCTATGTTTGCGATCATTTGAGTCCCGTGGACCTCAACTGATGCGCCGTCTGTCATCCGGGAGCGGAAGAGTTTCCTTACTAGCTCGTACCTCTCCATCCGCTTGTTGGTGCGGTGGAGATCACGCAATCTTGCCATCATGTTATAGGGATCCAAGTCCCTGTACTGGCGTCTGAAATGCTGGGTCATGCAGCTAGCATAACTGACTGAGCTTGGTCACAATCGTCACTATGAGTCTTCCATAACTCTAGCTCCAGTGGCTCAGTGGGTTTAGACGGGAGAGGTCTCTGAATAGTATACAGTACCCTCTCAGCCCCAAGCACTATCTTGAGGTTCATTTCCCAGTCGGCAAAGTTTGTCCCTTTGAAGACATTATCGCCCATGATGGTCGCGGATATTACCTTTGCCAGTCATCTTGACAACTATAGTCCAACTATAAAGTCAACGATGTTATGGGTACAGTCAAACTGTTACAAGTAAAATAACAATATATTAGTCCAACTAATTATTAAAATATTGACGAAATAATTTTGAAAGACGCGTAAGGCTAAATATCTGAACGAAATTGCAAATTCAATAATAGCCTCCCACTATTTTCTTCAAGTCTCTAACCCTCTGTAGAGAACTCGGGAAATCGAATTTCCTAGTGGGCTAGGATCCCGTTAAATAACACACAACCTTGACTTTGGCCAATAAAATTGTATGCTATTTAACTTAGGTAGAGATCTCCATGATCAATTGGATCTCATCCAATTCCTAGATCCGGTTAGGTGGACATCCAAGTCCGAAACATATGTATAATGTCAATGTATCCATTACATTTTCCTAACCCTATCCTCCGAATCATCTAGGCCTTGGCTTTGGCCAAAAACAAACCTAATGATTCCAGTTAAACGGGACCCATTGACGAGGAAGTTTCGTAATCAATGTCATTGGACAAAAAGTGATCTTGACTTTGGCCAATAAAAATCACGATTTGGACAAGACACCGATATGCAACAAAACTCATCATTCAAGTACATCCTTGATTGACAAAGGTCTTGACTTTGGTCAAAAACAAACCAATGCCAACTTCGGATCTTGAACAAGAATCATTCAATGGAAGGATATTTTGCTTAATATAAATTGAGGGATTTTCGCGTAATTGGCAACCAATTTATTTTATCTTTGTTAGGTCTTCATCATCATACACCCTTAAGCATGCTTCTAAAACATCATAAAGCGCGTAAAGTAAATTAATAGTGATATGCGGATGGATATATAAACAACTTGTTCCTAGAACAAATCACTCCCTTTCCCTCCCCGCTAGCATTATTCTACTACTACCCAATTACATAATACAATAAGAGAAACCTCATTTACATTGAGGGGAATTAGGTGAGAAGAGAATACAAAGAGATAAAAGAGATAAGGCTGGACACGCAGGTCCAATTTATAAATTCCAAATTTACAATAATTTCTAAAATTACCCTTTCCCTTCTAATATCCATCCGATATACACTATTCATTCATCACATACATATTATTCAAACAAGACATGCTTTTACAACCAATCTAATCCAATTAATTAGTCTTTGTTTAAGTGATCATCCAATGTTCAAACAACGGTTTGATTTTGCGCGAGTCCAACTCGATTGAGAATAAGTACATAAGGTACGAATTCGCGAATTATATCGAACTACTTATTAAATCTAATTTAATTCGTATTCAATACTAATTCAATTATTTAATTCCAAATTAAATGTTTACACTTTTAATGTGCTTTAAAGACTTAGATTCTAAATCTAATTCTATTGGGTCTCAAAGCCCAACTACATCCAATGTTTAATTTAATTCAAGTCAAATGGGCTTTCAATGATTATTAAGGCTTGGGCTTTGGTCAATATGGGTCAAACCCAATTACCAAGCCCAAATAAGGAATCACCCTTAAATGCCATAAAACCAATTTTAAGCCCATAAGGCCCAATTAAATTATTAAAGCCCATTATATTATATTTGGACTTAATGGAGTGATTTAGGCCAAATTGGATCCAATCCTTTTGGCCCAAATCTACTTGGTCCAACCAAGCCCATTATGCCCAAATAAAATATATTAAAAGCCCAATTCACCAATTAAGCCCATTAATTAATTTTAATATTCCAAATATTAAAGTCCAATTAATTAAAGTGTAAATACCAAGATTAATATATTAACCAAATATTTCAAAAATACCCATTTAATTTATTAATCATCTATTGTTCAAAACATATGTCCAACATTAATTTGAACAAAAATCAAGTCCTTTGCATGTCTTTTAGCATTCGGCCAAGTGAGAATTTTGTGTCGATTTGTTTTTCAATCCGATTGAATTACTAATCTACGTCCCTATACGTTCTAAGTCATCCAATGATCTTAACACAAAAATTCCAATACATCCAATGTGACACACATTCGGCCAAGGCATAAATTTGGGGAAAAAATCATCCAATGCATTTTTCATAAAATTGATTCCATATTATGTCATATTACATAAATATAAGCATACTCATTCATCAAATTTCACAAGAACATGCTTCAATCAATTTTACCCAAATTTTAACCTAATAATTTCATGCTTAAACCTAGCTCTGATACCATTGTTGGTTTCTATAATATGTCCCAAGGAAAGTTTAAGCATATGAAATACAACAAATGAATATATAATTAAAACTTGAAGCATGGCGGAATCATACTTACAAAGCTTTTGTGATGAAGAAGATGAACAAATGGTGGAAGCTCCAAGTGTGGGAGATTCGGCCAAGAGGAGAAAGAGGAGTGGAAAGCTCCAAGCTTTGTGTATTTCAAGCTCTTTGATGGTTTCCCATATCACCTCCTTTGATCCTTCAATGTGCTAGCAAATGGAGAAAAAAAATCAAATCTTCTTCTTCTCTTCCTTGGAGTTCACGGCATTGTGAGAGAGAGAGGAGAGTTTTTTTTGTGTAATTGATTTTTGTTACCAAAATCAATTTATATTTATGTCATAATATTTATTAAATTATATAATAACTTATGACACAAACTATGCAATGGCTTAGAGTGTCAAACACTCAAACTCCATGCATAAACATTGAGTGTATTGTACACTATCACCATGCAATGCATTAACCATTAAATAATGCATATAATGACATGTGTCATGTGGGCCCCACACGTTTCCAAATGAAAGTGGGCCCACGTGCACTCACGCGTTCGGGTTCGATATTTCCGAAATACCGAACTTACGTCGCGACGTTAATTAAATCGAATTTAAATAAATAATTGCGCCTGGCGAAATTATTATTTACGTCGCTAACGAATTAATTCTAAATTAACTCGATGCCCGAATTAAAATCTAATTTTAATTTCGCGTCGAAATCGAATTCCGATTATTATATCGAATATAATAATTTTATCGATTAATTCTAAATTAATCGTTCTCTCTCTAAACAAGGCACTTTATCCAAGATAAAGTTTCTTCGCAATTAATCCAAGATTATTAAGTCCGAATCAAATATCATAGGTGAATCTTCAGGAAGCGACCCAAGAGATCTCCGGATATTTTTGGCAGTAAATACGGTCGTCGGATAATCCGAACACGTACGTACCTCGTACTACTTCTTACCGATTCACAAGACAAGGTTGGCTTCTAGCAAAGCGCCATGCCTACCACCCCAATCTCCAAATATTCTTACTGGAATATTAGATCTATATCAAGCGTAGTATACCGTAGTATTGCGTACATCGATCCAGTATCGGATGATCACATGTTAGGCCTGGGGCTGGAGATGTGTACCCCGTACGAAACATATATCGGACATCAAGCAACTAGTCTCTTTAAATCGGACAATCCTGACCTGGTCATATTGTCCCGACGGTTGCAACCTTTTATAGAGTACTAGTTCTGTGTCCTGCGTGATCATCACCTCCATATGTCTGAAGCGATACTTCCATCTCGACATCACATCCAGTACACTACGATTCTCGATAAACCCAGAAGAGGTGTACACAGAACCGGTTAAGGTCCCCAACCACCAAAACCAAAGTTTACCGATTGTCGCAAGTACTAGCGATGTATGTCTCAGGTTAAGACCATATACACCTACCCTGATGCGGCCTCCCATAGACACGTAGACATACTACCAATGGGATTCCGCGGGGTCTATCCAGAGCGAAGCTGTTTTCCGTACCATCGGTAAAACACAACCTCCTATCGCACTTGCATAAGTATCCAATACTTAAATATATGAGAACAATGCCGTTGTGCCCTTACAACGTGCACAAGCGCAATACTAGTCTATTCCGCATTATCGATGTCTGATCTAGATAATACTCCGACTAGGGATATTTAATGATTAAACCTTTATGGATTGATACTGTCTCATATCATCTTCAATCCGGTATTAATCATATGGACTTTCTCCATTTATATATCAAAGTAAATAATATTACAAAACGGCAAAAGGCAATTTCATTATCACATAGTTAATTTTGTACAATAATACATTATCATTTACAAACAGTGACGCTATGGGACATAATGTCTAACAGTGAGGGTTTTGGCTTGTGTTTGTTTAATGGCATGTGGGGTTTTGTTGATTTGGTGGAAGGGACACAAGGGTAGGTTTAAGGTTCGGGGCGAGAATAAATTTGAAACAGAGGCTCCACGAGCAAACCTGAGGTTAAGCGAGCGAACAAAAATCCAACAAAACATCAATTCTTGATTTTTTCCTTCCGTTGTCCGCTTCTCGCGACTCCCGCGACTTAAAAGGTGGCGTCTCCGTACGAGGCTCATCATTGGGCTGGTATGCAAAAATGCAATGCCTACAGACTACAAGTCACAATTCGGGTACATATTTTGTTTGAATAACGGAGCAGTAAGCTGGAAATCTTCCAAGCAAGAGACTGTTGCCGATTCAACAATAGAAGCGGAGTACATTGCTGCAGCTGAAGCTGCAAAAAAGGCAGTTTGGATCCGTAAATTCCTAATTGGATTAGGAGTAGTTCCGTTAGCATCTGAGCCCGTTCCATTATATTGTGACAATAATGGGGCTATAGCGCAGGCTAATGAACCGCAGTCTCATCAACGATCCAAGCATGTTCTTCGACGTTTCCATCTGATTTGTGAGATCATACATCGTGGCAATGTGAAGATCGAGAAGGTCGCATTAGATGACAACATTGCAGATCCGCTGACGAAAGCTAGTCCTCAGCAAACGTTTTAGCGACATGTACATAGTTCAGGTGTTAGATGCTTGAGTGACTGGCTATTGGCCAAGTGGGAGATTGGTTGGACAATTATGACCCATAGTGTCACTATTTGTAAAAGACATTGTGGTTTTCGTACAAATTAACTATGTGACAATAGAAATTGCATTTTATCATTTTGTAATTTGATTACTTAAATATATAATGATAAAAGTCCTTATGATTAGTTCCAGATTATTAAATATGAGACAATATCAATCCATAACGGTTTAATCATTAAATATCTATAGTCGTAGTATTATCGAGACTGGACATCGATAATGCGGATAGACTAGTATTGTTGCACTTGTGCGTGTTATGGAAGCATAACAGCATAGTTTCATATATTTAAGTATTGGATACTTATGCAAGTGTGATATGAGGTTGTGTTTACCGATGGTACGAAACCTGCTTCGCTCTCGATATACCTCGCGGAATCCCATTGGTAGTATGACTATGTGTCTATGGGAATCCGCATTAGGGTATGTGTATTGGTCTTAACCTGAGACTTGCATCGCTAGTACTTGCGACAATCAATACGCTTTGGTTTTGGTCATCTAGGACTTTAACAGGTTCTGTGTACGCCTCTCTTCTAGGTTTATTGAGAATCGTAGTGTATTGGGTGTGATGTCAAGATGGAAGTATCACTTCAGTCATATGGAGATGATGATCACGCAGGGATACAGAACTGGTACTCTAATTGGTTGCAACCATCGGATAATATGACATGGTCATGATTATCCGATAAAGAGACTAGTTGTTTGTGATCCGATATATGCTTCGTACGGGGCATACACTATTCTAGCCCCAGGCCTTTCATGTGATATCCGATACTGGATTGCAATACGCAATACTATGTATACTACGCTTGACATAGATTAAATATTCCTTTAAGAATATTTCTGGAGAATTGGGTAGGCACGATGCTTTGCTAGAAGCCAACCATGTCGCGTAAATCGGTAAAAACGTAGTACGAGGTACGTACGTTTGTCGAATAGTCCGACGACCAGATTTACTGCCAACATATCCAGGGATCTCATGGGTCGCTTCCGCGAAGATTCACCGATGACGTATGATTCGAACATAATTAATCTGGATTAATTGCAGAGATTTTTATCTGGAATAAAATACTATTTGAAGAGAGAGGAACGATTAATTTGGAATTAATTGATAAAATAATATATCGATATATAAAAGAATTAGATTTTGACGTGGAATTAAAATTGGATTTTATTCTGGCGATTTTGCTAGACATAATTATTTAATTAAATTTGATTTAATTACGTCGCAACGGGAAATTCGTTAATTCGGAATTAACGAACCTGAGCCCGGAATGTGTTTGTGGGTCCCACTCGTATTTTGAATTAAAGTGGGGCCACAAGTCACATCGCAAGTCACCTTTTGTGATGGAAGTCACATTAACTTTGAGTGACGTGATACAAGTCACTTTTTGAGTGATGGGAGTAGTTGAGAGCAATTAATGCCATTTTCCCTCCAAATGTTTGTTTTGCTTTTGGAAAAGCATATACCAAAATTTGTGACACTTTTGGTTAAAAGTTTTAGAAAACAAAACAAAACACAAAAAATTGAAAAGCTCTCTCTCTCCCCATTTTTCTCTCTGGCCGAATCCTTCACAAGGCAAAAGGAAAATTTTTGTTTCAAAATTTTTCAAGTGCTAGCACACCAATGAATCATATAAGGTGCTAGGGAAACTAATCCATTGAGCTTGAATCAAAATCAAAGCTTGGAGCTTGGATTCAACTTCAAAGAGGAGATCTTGGAGGACTTTTCAAAGGAAAAATTTTCGTTATCACGCATCCAAATCCGTTCAATGTGAGTTTATTTTTGCTTTTATCCTTGTGAGTATTCATATGATTTCTTGCTTAAATTGATCTTGGGACACCTTAGTAACCCAACATGATGCTAGGGTGTTTAGCAAAGTCAGATGAGGACCTCATCCCTACGGAAGTAGTGCTAACCAGTTTCAATGGAGGGGCGACAACGGCCAAATGGGTCGTCCCACTAGACTAGCAAGTAGGAAGTACTACAAAGACGGCAATGTTCTTCATTATAGACGGGCCAACCACATATAACATGCTGTTGGGACGAGATTGGATACATGGTAGCTGATGTATTCCTTCATCTCTTCATCAGTGCCTAGTTTTCTGGAACCAGAAAGATGAGATTGAAATTGTACACATTGACAACAAGCCTTTCGGTGCAGAGATAAATTCGGCCGAGTACTTTATGTTGGACAATTATGACCCATATCGTCACTATTTGTACAGATCACGGTGTTGTTGTACAAATTAACTATGTGACAAAGGAGATTGCACTCTTATCATTTGTGATTAGATCACCTAGATATATAAATGATGAGAGTTCCCTATGATTTGTTCCTGGACGGAGAATGATATGAGACATTATCAGTCCACGTAGGATAAATCATTAAATATCCTAGTCAGAGTATTATCGAGATTGGACATCGATAAATACGTAAAAGACTAGTATTACACTTGTGCGCGTTTGTGAGGGCACAACGACATAATTCTCATATATTTGGGTATATGATACTCATGCAAGTGTAGTAGGAGGTTGTGTTTCACCGATGGTACGGGAAACAGCTTCGCTCTGGATAGACCCCCCGTAGAATCCCATTGGTAGTATGACTATGTGTCTATGGGAGTTTGCAATCAGGGTAGGTGTATTTGGTCTTAACCTGAGACTTGCACCGCTAATGCTTACGACAATCGATATACTTTAGTTGAGGTCATCCAGGGCTTTAACCGGTTCTGTGTACGCCGATACTGGGTATATTGGGAATCGTAGTGTGTTGGGTGTGATGTCAAGACGGAAGTGTCACTCCAGTCATATGGAGATGATGGTCACGTAGGATACAGAACTTGTTCTCTTAAATGCTCGAGCTATCGGGATATTATGACAAGGTCATGTATATCCGATTATAGAGACTAGTTACCAGACATCCGATATGTGCTTCGTACGGGGCAGACACAATTCCAGCCCCAGGCCTTGCACGTGAACATCAGATACTGGACAGAAATACGCAATACTTCGGTATACTACGCTTGATATAGATCTTTATATTCCTATAAGAATATTTCTGGAGAATTGGGTAGGCATGGCGCTTTGCTAGAAGCCAACCTTGTCTTGTAAATCGGTACAAACGTAGTACGAGGTACTTACGTGTTCGGATAGTCCGACGACCATATTTACTGCCAACATATCCGGAGATCTCATGGGTCGCTCCCCGAGGATTCACCGATGACGTATAACTCACACTTTAATTAATCTGGGATTAATTAGAAGAGAGAAAATTAATCTGGGATTAATTCGATGAGAGAGAAAATTAATCTGGGATTAATTGCGGAGATATATTTTATCTGGGATAAAATATCGTTTACAGAGAGAGAACGATTAATTTGGAATTAATCGGTAAAATTAATATATTCGATATATTAATCAAAATTAGATTTCGACACAGAATTGAAATTGGATTTTAATTCGGGCGAACGAATTAATTTAGATTAATTCGTAAGCGACGTGAATAGTGATTTCGCTAGGCGTAATCATTTAATTACGACGCGACAGAAAATTCGTTAATTCGGAATTAGCGAACCCGAGCCTGAGAGTGGTTGCGAGCGCATTCGCATTTCGAATTTGAGTGCGGCACGCAAGTCACATCAAGCGTCAAATCGCTAGTCGCATCAATTGTTAAATCACATGTCACTTTGAGTGATGTGACATGACATGTTGTCACTTTAATAAAGTGACTTGATATGAAAAACAAAAGTGATGGGTAAAAGGTGAAAAGCATTGATTGATTTTTTGCTTTTTGACTTTTTGTTTTTTGAAAAATGTATTGTATATATGTTTTATTTATTTTTGGAAAATAAAATATAATATATTATTACAACTTTTCTTCTCCCTCACTTTATGAAAATCGGCATTCTCTCTCTCCCTTTAGGGTTTCACGATTTTGCTCATCTTCTTCTCTTTTCTCTCACGGCTTCAAGCCATTTTCTTCTCTAAAATCTTGGTTGGACCGAATTTATGGATAAAGGAAAGTGCTAGCACACACATAGAGTTATCCTAAGGTGATAGGGAAGTGTTTCCATGAGCATGGAAAAGCTTGAAATTTGGAGCTTCAATGGTGATGACCATGGCCGAATCTTGGAGGAGCTTCAACCATCAAAACCGAGCAGTCCACTGCCTTGGAGAGTCATTGGCGTGACCTTGAAGAGGAGGAGAAGGCTTGTGTTCTTTGATGCATCCAAACCAATCATTGTGAGTATATGTTTTCCGCCATTATTCCTTGATGTATTCATGCGAATTTTATGCTTGATTTCATGATCTTGGGACCTAATATAGAAACTCATTAATGTATCTTGAGCTTTGTCAAGCATAAAAAAAAGTTAGGGTTAAAATTGGGTATTATCAATTGAAGCATGATTTGGTTGAATTGATTGATTAAGTATGCTTGTATATTGATGAATTGATGTTATTGTTGGACAAAATGACCCATAGCGTCACTATTTGCACAGATCATTGTGTTGTTGTAGCAAATTAACTATATGACAAGGAAATTGCACTCTCATCATTAGTGATTAGATCACCATAGATATATAAATGAAGAGAGGTCCATATGATTAGTTCCTGGATTGAGATGATATGAGACAGTATCAGTCCACGAAGGATTAATCATTAAATATCCCTAGCCGTAGTATTATCGAGACAGGACATCGATAATGCGGAATAGGCTAGTATTGCACTTGTGCGTGTTGTGAGGGCACAACAGCATAGTTCTCATATATATAAGTATTGGATACTTATGCAAGTGCGATAGGAGGTCGTGTTTCACCGATGGTATGGGAAACAGCTTCGCTCTGGATAGACCCCTCGGAATCCCATTGGTATTATGACTATGTGTCTATGGGAGGCCGAAATCAAGGTAGGTGTGTATAGTCTTAACCTGAGACTTGCATCGCTAATACTTATGATAATCGATAAACTTTGGTTTTGGTGGTAGGGGACTTTTAAAAGGTTCTGAGTACACCACTTCTGGGTTTATCAGAGAGTCCTAGAGTATTGGGTGTGATGTCAAGACGGAAGTGTCACTTCAGTCATATTGGAGTTGATGTCACGCAGGATACGGTACTAATGCTCTTGAGTGTTGCGCAACCAATCAGGATATTGTGATCAGGTCATGTATATCCGATTATAGAGACTATGTTACCAGACATCCGACATGTGCTTCGGACGGGGCAGACACTTATCCAGCCCCAGCCCTAGCACGTGACTATCCGATACTGGGCCAATATACACAATACTACGGTATACTACGCTTGATACAGATCTATATATTCCTGTAAGAATATTTCTGGAGAATTGGGTAGGCATGGCGCTTTTCTAGAAGCCAACCTTGTCTTGTAAATCGATATAAACGTAGTACGAGGTACTTACGTGTTCGGACAGTCCGACGATCGTATTTACTGCCAACATATCCGGAGATCTCATGGGTCGCTTCCTGAAGATTCACCGATGATGTATACTCGCACTTATTAATCAGGGATTAATTAGAAGAGAGAGATAGAATTAATCTGGGATTAATTCGATGAGAGAGAAAATTAATCTGGGATTATTTGCGGAGATATTTTATCTGGGATAAAATATTAATTAAAGAGAGAGAACGATTAATTTGGAATTAATCGATAAATTAATATATTCGATATATTAATCGAAATTGGATTTTGACGCGGAATTAAAATTAGATTTTAATTCGGGCGAACGAATTAATTTAGAATTAATTCGTTAGCGACGTGAATAGTGATTTCGCTAGGCATAATCATTTAATTACGACGCGACGGAAAATTCGTTAATTTGGAATTAACGAACCCGAGCCTGAGAGTGATTGCGAGCGCATTCGCATTTCGAATTCGAGCGCGGTACACGAGTCACATCAAGCGTCAAATCGTTTGTCACATCATGCGTCAAATCAATTGTCACTTTGAGTGATGTGACTTGACAACATGTCACTTTATTAAAGTGATGTGATGTGACTTAAAGTAAAAAGTAAAGGAGATGGAATATGAAAAGGTTTGGAATATATATATGTTTTATTTATTTTTTGAAAATAAATGAATAATATATATTACTTTTTCTTTTCCCTTTTTACAATCATTATTCGGTCCTCTCTCTCTCCAACATGCAAGGCATACGGTTTCCTCCTCATTTTCCCTCTCTTTTCCTCTCATCTTCTTCACGGCTTCACTGCCGATTTTCTTCTTGATTTTTCTGGTTTCACCGAATTTTTTAGAAGCAAATTGAAGAAGGCTTAGTGCTAGCACACCATGAGTGATACATAGGTGATAGGGAAGTGTCTTCATGAGCTTGGTTTTAATTTTTGAAGCTTGAAGCTTGGAGCATCCATGGAAGTCATCCATGGCCGAAAATGGTGGAGTTCAAAACAGCCACAACCGAGCAGTCTAGCAGTTCACAGGACCAAAACCGAGCAACATGCAGTGCGAAAATGGGTCTTGTTCTTCATTTCATCAAAACCGAATTCAATGTGAGTTGATTCCGCACCTCCTTTGATGTGTTCATACTCGTTTTTATGCATGATTTGTTGATCTTGGGACTTGATTTAACTCCAACAATGGTATCAGAGCTAATGGTTGCATAAAAAACGAATTAGGGTTCTTGAGCAAATTTGGGGCTTTTTGATTTAAGCATGATTTTAACAAATTGTTTGTTTAAGAATGCTTGTATATGATTTAATTTGAGTTATATGTAATCAATTTGATAAAAAAAAAATTAATTGGATTGATTTTCCCCAATTTGCTTAATGTTAGCCAAACTTTAAATTGGGCAAAATCGATTTTGACTTGTTTTGGTTAAATTGATTGTTTAAGCATGCTTGGATGATGTTTAATTGAGATTGTGCATGATCAATTTCAAGAAATTTGGTTGGATCCAATTTTCCCCAAAATTGAAGCTTGGACCGAAAATATTGAACCCTAAATTGGCTTGCCATTATTATTTTTTTTGATCATTGGGTGACTTAAAACAATTGGGTAATGTTGTATTGAAGTTTAATTGGATTGAATTTATTTTGGAACATTTTGCCCAAAATTAGTGGGTTGGCCGAAAATCAAAGGCATGAAATTCATGGTGATTTTTGTTGTTTGATTCATTGGATGAGTTAAACTGATTTGGGAAATGATGATTGTGGATTCAATTGGATTGAAACCGAATCGAATTGAAAAACCCCTAATTGCCGAGACTTGAAAGCATGTAAATTGGGTTTGATTTTAATTGAATTGTGTTGGACACTATTTGGTTGTTAAAGTGCATGATTAGTTAGGCTAATTGATGTTTTAGAAATGTTAATTGGGTAATTGATTGTGTATTACCACTTAGGTTAATTAATTGTGAAATTTGGAATTTTATAAGTTAATTAATTTGGGCTTGATTTTGGAAATTGGGCTTGTTAGGTTGTAATTGGGCTTTTGGGCTTTGTTGTAACAAAGTTGGGTTTAGGCAAAATTGGTTGGATCCAATTAGGCCCAAAACCGAATCCAAAAGGTCCAATTATGACTTAATGGACCTTAATTATTTAATTGGGCCTAATGGGCCAAAATTAATTTAAAGGCTTATGGGGTAACTCCCGGATTGGATTTTGGTTGTTCGGTTTGACCCGAGTTGACCAAAAGTCCACGCCTTATAGAAATTAATTAAAAGCCCGTTGGACTTTAATTAAATAAACATTAGATGTTAATCGGGCTTTGAGACCCGTTGCGATTAAATTTGGAATTTAAGTCGTAAAGGTTCATTAATAAAAGTGTAATATTTAATTTGGAATTAAATAATGAATTAGAATTAAATACGTATTAAATTGGATTTAATCATGTAATTTAATTTAATCAGTAGAAATCGTACTTTCAGTACGTGTTCGCAATACGAGTTTGACTCGAACAAAATCAAATCTTTGTTTGAACATTGGATGATCACTAATAATCAAGATTAATTAATTTGATTGATTGATTGATAACATGCTTGTATGAATACATGGTTGTGATGTTTGAATAATGCATATCGGATGGATATTAGCCGGGTGGGGCGATTTTGGAAATTGTAATAAATTTGATTTATTAAATTGGACCTGCGTGTCCAGCCTTATCTCCTATTTCTTTGTATTCTCTTCTCACCTATTCCCCTCCATGTAAAAGAGGTTTCTTTAGAAGTGTAGTGTAACGGGTAGAAGTAATACAAATGCTAGCGGGAGAGAGAAAGAGAGAGATTTGATCTAGGATCAATGTGTAAAGTATCCATCCGCATATCATTATTATTTTATTTCATACTCGCTTTATTATGTATTTAGAATGCATGTTTAAGGGTGTATGATGATGAGACCTAACAAAGATAATTAAATTGGTAGCCAATTTGCACGCGAAAATCCCTCAATCTATATTAAGCAAATATCCTTTCATTGAATGATTCTTGTTCAAGATCCGAAGTTGGCATTGGTTTGTTTTTGACCAAAGTCAAGACCTTTGTCAATCAAGGATGTACTTGAATCATGAGAGTTTTGTTGCATATCGGTGTCTTGTCCAAATCGTGATTTTATTGGCCAAAGTCAAGGTCACTTTTTGTCCAATGACATTGATTACGAAACTTTCCTAGTCAATGGGTCCCGCTTAACTGGAATCATTAGGTTTGTTTTTGGCCAAAGCCAAGGCCTAGATGATTCGGAGGATATGGTTAGGAAAATGTAATGGATACATTGACATTATACATATGTTTCGGACTTGGATGTCCACCTAACCGGATCTAGGAATTGGATGAGATCCAATTGATCATAGAGATCTACCTAAGTTGATTATCATACAATTTTTGTTTGACCAAAGTCAGGATTGTGTATACTTTAACGGGATCCTAGCCCACTAGGAAACACGGTTTCCCGAGTACTCCACAGAGGGTTAGAGACTCGACGAAAAATAGTGGGAGGCAAGTATTGAATTTGCAACATTCGTTCGAATACTCGCTAAACACGCTCATTTTATTTTACTCGTCATATTAATCAAAAGTATTAGTCGGACTAATATTTTATGTTGTTTTAAAAAAATATATATAGTTGGACTATATACAAACTCATTCAATATATAGTTGATTTTATAATTGGATTATAATAATCAATATAATTGAATTAAATGATAGTTGATTTTATAATTGGATTATAGTAATCAATATTAAAATTATAGTTGATTAAATAATTGGGTTATTGTAATCATTATAATAAATAGTACCTTAATAAATTGATTAAATAGTTGGACTATTAAAATCAAGAAAGAATTGAAAAGTTGAATATTTAAAATATATAATCATTGGATTAAATGTTTTAAGTGATTTAATTTTCAATTGGGAATTAATAATAGGTTAATTTATTTGATAAAATAACTTATTATGACTAAGCCCAAATTAAGCAAATAGTAGAGCATAAAATCTTTGGAAGATTTATGTGATGATGACTTTAGTGCTTAATTAATATACTTATAATAAATCTATCTTTAGATTTAAAAGTATTAAAATTGTAATTAATAATTCTTGGATAATTAATTGACTATTCTAGTGGAGAAAAGTCAAAGTTTGCAATTGGGCATGTAGCACAAGGTGCACATCATTTCAATATTCTGAAACCCAAGGATTGGCCAAAGGTTTGTGAAATATTGAAAAGGATAATTGACATATCCCGTAGCGACTACCATTTGGATATGGAAGACACGGAGGAATTAAAGATAGGGCGAGGCTCTAACTTTAAATATTTGTCAAAGTTATGTTTACTACTAGTATTGAAATTGGATTTTAAATACTTAGTGTGGTACATAATACATATATGTATCGACGTTCAAAATCCGCTGTGAGCTGGATACTGGCTTCAAGCCGAGATTTCTCTGCGAATTGGAAACGGGACGAAAGTCGCTGTTTCGACCGTAGATACCTAAGTTTAGGAACTACCCTTAGGGTATGTACTTAAATTAGGAAATGTTATAATGTAACTAGTTTAACTAGAGACATTATCTCTATATCAGTGTTTAATCCATTGCGGATAAAACCTTATATTCTAGAACACTAAAGTGTTTCATTATATAAAGTTGATACTGAGATAAATACATTGGATGTAAATAGCAGAATTTATATTTTGATATAAAGAAAAAAAATCTCAAACATATAAAATGACAAATAAATAGCTCAAATTGATTTGATCAATAGAGACTTATTTGTGGCATTGTTGTCTAGGACACAATTTAGAAGACTCGTATATCCACACTTTTTAAGAGTGGGTACTAGGACTGATTTGACTATTCAAATAAGGTCTACGAATCTAGTTTATTAGGTTAAATACCTAAAATACTATTTACTTGGTAATAGTAAAAGGGCCACCGATCTGTTAGCCCTATTCATGGTGAAGTAAGTGGGCCCATATCTAGCTAGGCTAGATGTGAACATGAATATTTCGTGACCTTAACGGATGTGACATCACGTTGTGGTTATGTGTTTCTTTTGAAGAACACAGATCGGAAACTTTAGAGTTTCAACACGAAGTAGAAAAACAGATCGGCTATAGTATTATGCCGCCACGGTAAAACCGTAATGGAAAATACTTAAGCAGTAAGTTTCATACGTACATCAAAGAGTACGGTATTCTTTCAGATGAGGACATGATAAGGTTTATCACAAGTCGCTCAGAGCTACTATCTCCTTCAACCGGATATGTATTAACAGTGCTAAACTTATTAGAATAAGGTTCCATATAAATCTGTTTGACAGATATCATATAGGATATGAACAGGGAAGAAACGAGGTTTCTCATTCCTGATAATTTGGGTATGCCAGGCATAGCGTTTGGATGATACCAAACTAAGGACCCAAATTGGATAAGTGCCAATATAGGTTATCTTAAGGGAAACCTTAAGTATAGTACTTATAAATCCCACATGAGAACAATATGATTGTTGCTCACCATGCGGTTTTCCTGAGAGAAATACCGATATGCAGTGGTCAGTGGGAGGATAGTGATACTCGATAAAAATCGGAGTAATACTGTTCAAGGCACGAAGTCCTTAATGGAACACAAATAGTTCATCTATGATGAATCTATACCATTAATCTTCAAATACACAAAAACTATTAGATCGGATAGAGTCAGAAAACAACCTAAGGTATGTGTTTCTGATCTCACCCATAAAGATGTCAATCTTATGGAGGTGTACCATCCGACTACGTTGTGAGGAAGTGATACGAGGTATCGACTCCCTGTTATGGCAAAGTGCCATGAGTCCGAAAAGGATTCCATGTATAACAACTATGTTTGGATACTAGTTGTTGTACCACAAGGCATTGTGCCTATGGTACATTAAACGTCTTAAAGGAAGACATACATGGAAGGCAACATACCAACGTACAAAGCTAAGCTTTTGACGGAAAGGTATCGTTATCAACATTATGTTAATAACGGTTCAACATTTTACCTGTTGCCATGGTAAATCCATTTTGAAAATGCTTGAAAAATAACTGTATATTTCATTTATGAAATGTGTCAGTTATAAATCAAAATCGCTTTCCTAAAAAGGAAACCTTTTGGAGAATGTTTACAACATCCTGACGATTTTGTATAACCGACAAACAAGGTTTGCGGGTTATTCGATCCATGTTTGGATCAATGCAAGCATAAGGTTCTTGGAACTGACGTTTTGAAATAATCATAATAGTTTATGATTTGACTCAAAACGAAATAATTCTTGTGTATATAAGGAGGTTAGTGGGAGAGCGAACTGACAGTAAAATTCCCATAAAGCTATTGTTGAAAGCTTGGCTTTCAATAGAAATTCTCCGTAGAATTCTGGGGAGTAACAACCTTTATTCAAGGAATAAAGATCTACTGGGATAGATTGGAGTTTGTTAACACTCTCTGGGAAATTGTACATTTAAAATGTACTTGTATTGGTGTCTCATACGCTTCGAGCATATGGAGTCACAATCGGATCAATCCAAGTGATAGTCACTGGATTGAAGTTAAGAACATCTGTTAGTATCTCTGAGAACTAAAGATGCTATCTTTTACTATGGAGAAGGAGTACTTGAAGTGACTGGGATCATTGCAGCAAGTTTCCAAACGATTAAATACTACGGTACTATAAAGTTGAACACCGGGACAGTGAGCTGGAAATCTTCCAAGCAAGATAACTGTTGCCGAATAAAACAAATGCGGATTATTGCTGCAGCTGAGGCAGCAATAGAAGTCTTTTGGGTCTAAAGTGAATCTATTAGATTAGATATAGTTCTGTTAGCAGCTGAGCTAGGCGTCAGCACAGGCTAAGGAATTAAAGTTCTCATCGACGATCCAGATATATACTTCTATATCATCTGATTCGTTCGGATCATACATCGTGGCGATGGTGATGATCGTGTAAATCGCGTCAGACGATAATTAGCAAATCCGCTGACGAAAAACCTTTCCTCAGCAATTTGAGCGAATTGTACATAGTTCGGGTGTTAGACACTCGAGTGACTGGCTATGTGCCAAGTGGGAGATTGTTGGACAAAATGACCCATAGCGTCACTATTTGCACAGATCATTGTGTTGTTGTAGCAAATTAACTATATGACAAGGAAATTGCACTCTCATCATTAGTGATTAGATCACCATAGATATATAAATGAAGAGAGGTCCCTATGATTAGTTCCTGGATTGAGATGATATGAGACAGTATCAGTCCACGAAGGATTAATCATTAAATATCCCTAGCCGTAGTATTATCGAGACAGGACATCGATAATGCGGAATAGGCTAGTATTGCACTTGTGCGTGTTGTGAGGGCACAACGGCATAGTTCTCATATATATAAGTATTGGATACTTATGCAAGTGCGATAAGAGGTCGTGTTTCACCGATGGTACGGGAAACAGCTTCGCTCTGGATAGACCCCTCGGAATCCCATTGGTATTATGACTATGTGTCTATGGGAGGCCGAAATCAAGGTAGGTGTGTATAGTCTTAACCTGAGACTTGCATCGCTAATACTTACGATAATCGATAACTTTGGTTTTGGTGGTAGGGGACTTTTAACAGGTTCTGAGTACACCACTTCTGAGTTTATCAGAGAGTCGTAGAGTATTGGGTGTGATGTCAAGACGGAAGTGTCACTTCAGTCATATTGGAGTTGATGTCACGCAGGATACGGTACTATGCTCTTGAGTGTTGCGCAACCAATCGGGATATTGTGACCAGGTCATGTATATCCGATTATAGAGACTAGTTACCAGACATCCGACATGTGCTTCGGACGGGGCAGACACTATCCAGCCTCAGCCCTAGCACGTGACTATCCGATACTGGGCCAATATACACAATACTACGGTATACTACGCTTGATACAGATCTATATATTCCTGTAAGAATATTTCTGGAGAATTGGGTAGGCATGGCGCTTTGCTAGAAGCCAACCTTGTCTTGTAAATCGATATAAACGTAGTACGAGGTACTTACGTGTTCGGACAGTCCGACGATCGTATTTACTGCCAACATATCCGGAGATCTCATGGGTCGCTTCCTGAAGATTCACCGATGATGTATAACTCGCACTTAATTAATCAGGGATTAATTAGAAGAGAGAGATAGAATTAATCTGGGATTAATTCGATGAGAGAGAAAATTAATCTGGGATTATTTGCGGAGATATTTTATCTGGGATAAAATATTAATTAAAGAGAGAGAACGATTAATTTGGAATTAATCGATAAATTAATATATTCGATATATTAATCGAAATTGGATTTTGACGCGGAATTAAAATTAGATTTTAATTCGGGCGAACGAATTAATTTAGAATTAATTCGTTAGCGACGTGAATAGTGATTTCGCTAGGCATAATCATTTAATTACGACGCGACGGAAAATTCGTTAATTTGGAATTAACGAACCCGAGCCTGAGAGTGATTGCGAGCGCATTCGCATTTCGAATTCGAGCGCGGCACACGAGTCACATCAAGCGTCAAATCGTTTGTCACATCATGCGTCAAAACAATTGTCACTTTGAGTGATGTGACTTGACAACATGTCACTTTATTAAAGTGATGTGATGTGACTTAAAGTAAAAAGTAAAGGAGATGGAATATGAAAAGGTTTGGAATATATATATGTTTTATTTAATTTTTGAAAATAAATGAATAATATATATTACTTTTTCTTTTCCCTTTTTACAATCATTATTCGGTCCTCTCTCTCTCCAACATGCAAGGCATACGGTTTCCTCATTTTCCCTCTCTTTTCCTCTCATCTTCTTCACGGCTTCACTGCCGATTTTCTTCTTGATTTTTCTGGTTTCACCGAATTTTTGAGAAGCAAATTGAAGAAGGCTTAGTGCTAGCACACCATTAGTGATACATAGGTGATAGGGAAGTGTCTTCATGAGCTTGGTTTTAATTTTTGAAGCTTGAAGCTTGGAGCTTCCATGGAAGTCATCCATGGCCGAAAATGGTGGAGTTCAAAACAGCCACAACCGAGCAGTCTAGCAGTTCACAGGACCAAAACCGAGCAACATGCAGTGCGAAAATGGGTCTTGTTCTTCATTTCATCAAAACCGAATTCAATGTGAGTTGATTCCGCACCTCCTTTGATGTGTTCATACTCGTTTTTATGCATGATTTGTTGATCTTGGGACTTGATTTAACTCCAACAGTTATGAATGATCAATTTATAGAAATTGTGTTTGGAACAAATTTCCCCAATTTTATGTGTTGGCCAAAATTGACAAATTTGGGTAAACTTGATTTTGAGCATGTTTAATGAAATTGGATGATTTAGAATGCTTAAAGTATGTTTAATTGAAGATTGATTGGATCAATTTGTTGAAAATTAGTTTGGAACAATTTTCCCCAAATTGCCTAAGTTGGCCGAATACACATAGCCCATATTGTCTTCGAATTTTTGATTTTTTGATCATTGGATGACTTGGAAATCATTAGGGGATGTTGATTTTATGTTTGATTGGGTTCAATTGGATTGAATTTGATTTGGGCATAATTTCCCTCTTTGGCCGAGACTTTAAGCATGTATATTTGGGTTTGATTTTGATCAAATTATGTTGGACATGATTCCATGATGTTAAGCATGATTAATTGGACAAATTTGGTGTTTTGGAAACTTTGATTTGGGTAATTAATAATGCTATGCACTTTGTTTAATTGAATTGTAAAATTGGATTTTGTAATTTAATTAAAATGGGCCTTAAAATTGGATTTGGGCTTTTAAAGTTGTTATTGGGTTTATTGGACTTTGTTGTACAAAGTTGGTTTAGGCCAAAATTGGTTGGACCCAATTAGGCCCAAAACCACTTCCAAAAGGCCCAAATGCGACTAATGAACCTATAAAGTTTAATTGGGCCTAAATTAATTTTTGGGCTTATGGGGTAACTCCCGGATTGGATTTTGGTTATTCGGTTTGACCCGAGTTGACCAAAAGTCCACGCCTTGAAGAAATTAATTAAAAGCCCATTGGACTTTAATTAAAATAATATTGGATATTAATCGGGCTTTGAGACCCGTAACGATTAATTTGGAATTTAAGTCGTAAGGTTTATTTAATAAAGTGTAATATTTAATTTGGAATTAAATAAAGAATTAAAATTAAATGCGTATTAAATTGGATTTAATTATGTAATTTAATTTAATTCATAGAAATTGTACTTTGAGTACGTGTTTGCAAAATGAGTTTGACTCGAACAAAATCAAATCATTGTTTGAACATTGGATGATCACTAATTATCAGATTAATTAATTGGATTAGATGATTGATAACATGCTTGTATGAATACATGGTTGTGATGCATGAATAATATATATCGGATGGATATTAGTCGGGTGGGACAATTTTGGAAATTGTAATAAATTTGATTTAATAATTGGACCTGCGTGTCCAGCCTTATCACCTCTATTCTCATTGTATTTCTCTTCTCACCTATTCCCCTCAATGTAAATGAGGTTTCTTTAGAAGTGTAGTGTAACGGGTAGAAGTAATACAAGTGCTAGTTGGAGAGAGAAAGAGAGAGATTTGATCTAGGATCAATGTAAAATATCCATCCGCATATCATTATTATTTTATTTTATATGCGCTTTATTATGTGTTTAGAATGTATGTTTAAGGGTGTATGATGATGAGACCTTAACAAATATAATAAATTGGTTGTCAATTTGTACGCGAAAAACCCTCGCTCAATATTAAGCATCTTTCCTTCCATTGAGTGATTCTCACTCAAGATCCGAGACTGGCATTGGGTTGTTGGCCAAAGTCAAGCCCTTTGTCCGTCGAAGATGTGTTTGAATCACGAGAGTTTTGTTCCATATTGGTGTCATGTCCAAGTTGTGGTTTGTTGGCCAAAGTCAAGACCACTTCTTGTCCATCGACATTGATTACGAAGTTTTCCATGGTCAATGGGTCGCGCTTGACTGGGATCACTAAGTTTGTTGTGCCAAAGCCAAGGCTTAGTTGATTCAGAGGAAAAGGTTAGGTAATACATTGGATGTATTGTCATATATATGACATATGTTTTGGACTTGGATGTCCCCCTACCGGATCTAGGAATTGGATTGGATCCAATTGGTCTTAGAGATCTATCTAGTTAATTATCATACAATTTGTTGGCCAAAGTCAAGATTGTGTGATATTTAACGGGATCCTAGCCCACTAGGAAACGCGGTTTCCCAAGTACTCGACAGAGGGTTAGAGGCTCGCCGAAAAATAGTGGGAGACAAGAATTGAATTTGCAATACTCGTTCAATTACTCGCCATACGCGCTCATTTAAATTATTTCGTCGTTAGTTTAAATGTTAGTTGGACTAATATTTAAAATGTTGTTTTAATTAACAGTTGGACTGTATTATATTTGATTATATATAATTGGATTATATTAATCAATATATTTGAATTAATTAATTTCAGTTTACAGTTGATTTTATAATTGGATTATAGTAATCAATGTAATTGAGGTTAATTAATTTAGATTATATTTGATTATATAGTTGGACTATTATAATCATTATAATAAATAGTACCACAAATCGTTGATTAAATAGTTGGACTATTAGAATCAAGATATAAATGAAAGATTAATATTTAAGACATAATCCTGGGTGAAAATGTATTTAAACGACTTTAATTTTCAAATTGGGAATAAATTTTAGGATGGTCCTGGAAAAATAATAAGTTATTTTATTTGATAAAATAATATATTAAGCCTAAGCTTGGAGTTAAGCTAATAAGTGGAACATGATATTTGGAATATTCATGTAATGATAACCTTAGTGCTTAATCCATAATACTTGTCATATAGACTCCTTAATTTCTTTATCAGAACTAAGGATTAGATTCTTAAAGTATGATATTGAAATTCAAGGATATTCAATAGATTAGATCTTATAAGTACTTTTAAAATTGTAATAAATAATTCTTGGAGAATTAATGACTATTCTCAAGGAGATAAAGTCAAAATTTGCAATTAGGTAAATAGTGCAAGGCACACCTTACTTCAATATTCTAGAAACCCGAGGCTTGGCCAAAGGTGACTGGAATATTGAAAATGACAAAGGCAAAAACATTATAATCTTCTAGGAAGATAAAAGGACATATCCCAAGAAGGAATTGAAGACGAGCAAGGCTCTGACTTCAAAAATGATTGTCATAATTATGTTCACAGCTAGTATTAAAATTAGATTTTAGATACTTAGTGTGGTACATAAAATAATATATTGATGTTCAGAATCTGTTTTGAACATGATACTGACATCATTAGAGATTTATCTGCGAATTGAAAACAGGACGAAAGTCGCTGTTTTAACCGTAGATACCTAAGTTTAGGAACTACCCTTAGGTTTGTACCTAAATTTGGAAACTGTTATAATATAACTAGTTTGACTAGAAACATTATCTTCATATCGCGTATAACCCGCTGCGGGTGTACCTTATATTCTAGAACACTAAAGTGTTTCATTATATAAAGATGATATTGAGATAAACACATTAGATGTGAATAACATAATTTATATTTTGAATATAAATAAAATCTCAAATATATAACATGACAATTGAATAGCTCAAACTGATTTGATCAATTAAGAAACTTAATTGTGGCATAGTTGTCAGGGACACTATTAAAAAAGACTCGTATATTCGCACTTTTGAAGAGTGGGTACCAGGACTAATTTGATTATATTCAAATAAAGTCTACGAATCTAGTTTATTAGGCAGAGCGCCTAAAACACTATTTACTTGGTAAAAGTGTCAGTGCCACCAATATGTTAGCCCTAGTTCATAGTGAAGCAAGTGGGCCCATGTCTAGCTAGGCTAGATATGGATATGAATATTTCGTGACCTTTACGGATGTGGCATCGCGTTATGGTTATATGTTTCTTTTGAAACACAAATCGGAAACTTTCAAGTTTCGACACGAAATAGACAAACAGATCGGCTAAAGTATGAAACTGTCACTGTAAGACCGTAATGGAAAGTACTTAAGAAATAAGTTTCTAGTATACTTGAAAGAGTATAATATTCTTTTAAATGAGGACTCCTCCCGGAACACGTCAGTTTGACGGTGTGTCCGAATAGGATTAACCGAATTTTGTTTGACATAATAAGGTTAATCACGAGTCCCTGTGAGCTACCATTTCCTTCAACGGATACGCTAAACAGTGCAAGAACTTATTTTGAATAAGGTTCCATAAATATCTGTTTGACAGATAACATATTAGATATGAACGGGAAAAGAAACCGGGTTTCACATTCCTATTAGATTTGGGATGCTAGGCATACGTTTGGATGATACCAAACAAGAACCCAAATTGGATAAGTGCCAAATGTAGGTAATCCTAGGGATACCATAAGTATTGTACTTATACACCTCACTAGAGAATAATTAGATTATTGCTCACCATGCGGTTTTCCTGATAGGAATACCAAAATGCAGTGGTAAGTGGGAGGATAGTATAACTCGATGAAAATCAGAGTAATATTGTTCAAGGCACCGAATCTTAATGGAACATAAATAGTTCATCAAGGATGAGACTATTACTATTAATCTTCGAATACACAAGAACCGCGTAGGTCGGAAAGAGTCAGAAAACAACATGGGGTATGAGTTTCTGATCTCACCTCATAAAGATGTCTATCTTATTGAGGGATACCAACTGACTACGTATGAGGAAGTGATACAAGGTATCGACTCCCTATTATGGCAAAGTGCCATATAGTCCGAAACAGATTCAATGTATATCAACATGTTTAGAACTAGTTGATGTACTATAAGGTATTGTGCCTAATGGTACTTTATGAGTCTTCAAGGAAGACGTACATGGATGGCAACATACCAACGTACTAAGCTAGGCTTGTAACGGAAAGGTATCGTTATCAACATTGTGTTGATTACGATTCAACCTTTTACCTGTTGCAACTGTAGATCCATTTGGATAATGCTTGTTGTTCGATCCATGTTTGGATTAAAGCAAGCATTAAGTTCTTGGAACTATCGCTTTGATGTAATCATAATAGTTTATGATTTAATTCAAAAAAAAAAAAAATTCTTGTGTATATAAGAGGGTTAGTGGGAGCGCACTGACAGTGGCCGTCCTACAAAAATTATGATAATAATATAAGTCATTTCATGGAAATGATATTCATATAAAATAAATTTCGGCGAAATCTTGGCTTTCGAAAGATTCTCCGAGAAACCGTACATTGAAAAATGTACGAGACCTGATGTCTCATATGCTTTGAGCATATGGATTCACAAATAAGCCGATCCGAGTGAAAGTCACTGGATTGATGTTAAGAACATCCGTTAGTATGATGACGTCTTAGTCTATGGAGAAGGAGAACTTGAAGTGACTGGGATCACTGTAGCAAGTTTCCTATAACCGATAAAGACGACTAACAGTCGCAAACGGTACTATACAGTTTGAAGGACGGTACAGTGAGCTGGAAACCTTCCAAGCAAGATACTGTTACCGAATAAATAACAAATGCGGGTTAATTGCAGCAGCTGAAGCAGCAATAGAAGCCATCTGGTTCAATAACAAATATAATTAGATTAGATATAGTTATGTTAGCAGCTGAGCTAGGCGTCAGCACAGGCTAAAGAATTATTGGTCTCATCAACGATCCATATATATACTTCGATATTCATCTGATTCGTTCAGATCATACATCGTGGCGATGTGATGATCGAATAAATCGCATCAGACGATAATCATGGAAATCCGCTGACGAAAGCTTTTCTCAGCAGTTTGAGCCAACCGTACATAGTTCGGGTGTCAGAGACTCGAGTGACTGGCTATAGGCCAAGTGGGAGATTGTTGGACAATTATGACCCATATCGTCACTATTTTTACAGATCACGGTGTTGTTGTACAAATTAACTATGTGACAAAAGAGATTGCACTCTTATCATTTGTGATTAGATCACCTAGATATATAAATGATGAGAGGTCCCTATGATTTGTTCCTGGACGGAGAATGATATGAGACATTATCAGTCCACGTAGGATAAATTATTAAATATCCCTAGTCAGAGTATTATCGAGATTGGACATCGATAAATACGTAAAAGACTAGTATTACACTTGTGCGCGTTTGTGAGGGCACAACGACATAATTCTCATATATTTGGGTATATGATACTCATGCAAGTGTAGTAGGAGGTTGTGTTTCACCGATGGTACGGGAAACAGCTTCGCTCTGGATAGACCCCCCGTAGAATCCCATTGGTAGTATGACTATGTGTCTATGGGAGTTTGCAATCAGGGTAGGTGTATTTGGTCTTAACCTGAGACTTGCACCGCTAATGCTTACGACAATCGATATACTTTAGTTGAGGTCGTCCAGGGCTTTAACCGGTTCTGTGTACGCCGATACTGGGTATATTGGGAATCGTAGTGTGTTGGGTGTGATGTCAAGACGGAAGTGTCACTCCAGTCATATGGAGATGATGGTCACGTAGGATACGGAACTTGTTCTCTTAAATGCTCGAGCTATCGGGATATTATGACAAGGTCATGTATATCTGATTATAGAGACTAGTTACCAGACATCCGATATGTGCTTCGTACGGGGCAGACACAATTCCATCCCCAGGCCTTGCACGTGAACATTAGATACTGGACAGAAATACGCAATACTTCGGTATACTACGCTTGATATAGATCTTTATATTCCTATAAGAATATTTCTGGAGAATTGGGTAGGCATGGCGCTTTGCTAGAAGGCAACCTTGTCTTGTAAATCGGTACAAACGTAGTACGAGGTACTTACGTGTTCGGATAGTCCGACGACCGTATTTACTGCCAACATATCCGGAGATCTCATGGGTCACTCCCCGAGGATTCACCGATGACGTATAACTCGCACTTTAATTAATCTGGGATTAATTAGAAGAGAGAAAATTAATCTGGGATTAATTCGATGAGAGAGAAAATTAATCTGGGATTAATTGCGGAGATATATTTTATCTGGGATAAAATATCGTTTACAGAGAGAGAACGATTAATTTGGAATTAATCGGTAAAATTAATATATTCGATATATTAATCGAAATTAGATTTCGACGCAGAATTGAAATTGGATTTTAATTCGGGCGAACGAATTAATTTAGAATTAATTCGTAAGCGACGTGAATAGTGATTTCGCTAGGCGTAATCATTTAATTACGATGCGACGGAAAATTCGTTAATTCGGAATTAGCGAACCCGAGCCCGAGAGTGGTTGCGAGCGCATTCGCATTTCGAATTTGAGTGCGGCACGTAAGTCACATCAAGCGTCAAATCGCTAGTCGCATCAATTGTTAAATCACATGTCACTTTGAGTGATGTGACATGACATGTTGTCACTTTAATAAAGTGACTTGATGTGAAAAACAAAAGTGATGGGTAAAAGGTGAAAAGCATTGATTGATTTTTTGCTTTTTGACTTTTTGTTTTTTGAAAAAAGTATTGTATATATGTTTTATTTATTCGGAAAATAAAATATAATATATTATTACAACTTTTCTTCTCCCTCACTTTATGAAAATCGGCATTCTCTCTCTCCCTTTAGGGTTTCACGATTTTGCTCATCTTCTTCTCTTTTCTCTCACGGCTTCAAGCCATTTTCTTCTCCAAAATCTTGGTTGGACCGAATTTATGGATAAAGGAAAGTGCTAGCACACACATAGAGTTATCCTAAGGTGATAGGGAAGTGTTTCCATGAGCATGGAAAAGCTTGAAACTTGGAGCTTCAATGGTGATGACCATGGCCGAATCTTGGAGGTGCTTCAACCATCAAAACCGAGCAGTCCACTGCCTTGGAGAGTCATTGGCGTGACCTTGAAGAGGAGGAGAAGGCTTGTGTTCTTTGATGCATCCAAACCAATCATTGTGAGTTTATGTTTCTGCCATTATTCCTTGATGTATTCAGCGAATTTTATGCTTGATTTCATGATCTTGGGACCTAATATAGAAACTCAACACTTTATGTACGAAGGAAATTACGGGCCGACCCGAGTTATTGATGAATGGGAAAGTTCGACCATTGTGGCTCAAAATGAAGAGCTATAACCTGCAGGTCTGCTAAAAGACTTGTTCGCGCAAACAAGGCCAACCATAGTGGTATTTGGGGAGTCGACACACAGCAGTACAAATGAAGAAGAACAAGCAGAGTAAAGAGCAAGCCGCACTCACAGCTACCAAGGCCAATCTAATGGCCTATGTGAATGAGATAGTGAAGCCGAAGCTCAGGCCGCGATTTCGGCCTTAAGGGATAAATTATTAGCACACCAGAGAAAAGACAGGATAAGAGAGGCATGTGGGGTAGATTGTTTGTTGGGAGGAAGTCACAAGAGCGAACTGAAATAAGAAGAATACGTTTTGAATGGACGGCATAAGGCAAGCGTGTCAAGAGTACAAGATGTATTGGACAAGGTAAATATGTGAAGCGAGGATGATAGATACGTCACTTACATCAGCAAGGAACTAGAGGCCCAGGTACGCGAAAAACTGACCCATTTATTACGAAAATATAAAGACTGTTTTGCTTGGGATTACAATGAAATGCCTGGTTTAGATAGAACCTTAGTAGAGCATAGGTTGCCAATCATGTCGAGCCATAAACCACATAAGCAGCCTCCCCGAAGGTTTGCACCAATGTTATGCCTGACATTAAGAAAGAGGTTGAACGCCTTTTGGAGGCGAAATTCATTAGGACGACCAGATACGTAGAATGGTTGTCAAACATCGTCCCTGTCATGAAATAGAATGGAAAGCTAAGAATATGCATAGAATTTTGGAATTTAAACTTGGCGACACCAAAAGATCAATACCCCATGCCAACGATGGATTCTTTAGTAGACTCCAAGCAGGGTATCAGATGTACTCTTTTATGGATGGGTATGCATGTTATAACCATATCTACATCACCGAAAGTGATATACACAAAACGGCCTTTAGGTGTCCAGGTTCTTTGGGATGTTATGAGTGGGTGGTGATGCCGTTCGGTCTAAAGAACACTGGGGCTACTTATCAGCGGGCCATGAATCTGATTTTCCATGACATGATCGGAAAATTTGTAGAGGTCTATGTAGACGATATAGTAGCTAAATTCGTGACCACGGAAGAACATTTTAGCCAGTCAGCGATGGCTTTTGAGCGAATGAGAAAATTTAAACTGAAATTGAACCCTGCCAAATGTGCTTTCGGGGTGTGTGCAGGAAATTTCCTAGGTTTTCTAATACACCAACGGGGGATTGAGATTGACACTATAAATCTCGGGCAATCATCGAAGCTATAACCCCCCAAAATAAGAAAGAGTTGCAGAGATTTTTAATGCAAATTAATTTCTTAAGACGATTTATCTCTAATTGTGCAGGAAAAACTAAAGTGTTCTCCTCTCTATTGAGGTTAAAGGACAAGGACGAATTCGTCTGGACCGAAGAACATCAAAAGGCTTTCGACAGCCTGAAGAAATATTTGTCACAGCCGCCAGTGATGGTACCCCATGTGCAAGGACGACCTATGAAGTTGTACATATCGGCCGAAGAACGGTCCATAGCTGGGATGATCGCGCAAGACGATGACACAGACGTCGAAAGAGCCATTTATTATATAAGCAGTCAATTGCTGAATTATGAATGTAATTATTCTCCAATGGAGAAATTATGTTTGGCTTTGTATTTTACATGTACTAAACTATGTGCCTACCTTAGGCCAAATATAGTGTACTTGATCACTAAAGTTAATATAATAAAGTACATGTTTTCTCGTCCTGTCCTGCATCAAAGAGTTGGTTTCTGGTCATTATCACTATCATAATTTGATATACGGCATGAGCCCCAAAAGGCTGTAAAAAATCAAGCCTTAGCCGATTTCTTAGCTGACCACCCATGTTTGAGCACCATTAGAGAAATAGAGATGGAATTAGACGAATGCAGTCTGAAACCATGGATGATGTATTTTGATGGGTCCATCACAACGAAAAGAGCTGGGATTGGGATAGTCTTAGTCAGCCTATTGGGAGAATCGTTTCGTTTCCTAATCAGGTTGAATGAATATTGCACTAACAACCAGGCCGAATACGAAGCCTTGAAATTTGGGTTGGAAATACTACTCAATATGGGAGTAACACACGTGTCCATTAAAAGAGATTCGCAACTAGTGATCCAACAGGTAACATGAACCTTTAAATGCCAAAGCCCATCAGTCAGGGCACTATTAGATGTGGCCAAAGAGTTGGTATATCAATTTGACCATGCTGAGTTAGAACATGTTCCGAGGGCGAAGAACGAAGTGGCCAACAATTTAGCCCAAGCAGCTTCCGGGTATAAACAGACAAACATAGATGGTATATATAGAAGCGAAGAAGTTAAGCCAGCCTTGATGAGACGAAAGAGGGAGACATATGTCATGACCATCGAAGTTGAAAAGGAGGACGATTGGAGAAGCGAGATCAAATAATTTCTAGAACAGCCCGAAAGTGGGAAAGATCGAAGGCTGAAACTCAAAGCCCTGAATTACGTGGTATCAGGAGATGTATTGTATAAGAAACGCCAAGACGGGCTGTTGTTGAAATGTGTAGGGCTATCGGAGTCCAAGACCATCATGGCCGAGATACATGATGGTGTTTGTGGGGCTCACCGGGCCGAAATAAAGATGAGATCGCTGATTATACGGAGCGACTATTATTGGCCGAAGATGGGAGAATCATTTTTCTCGTACGCCAAATGATGTATTGCTTGTCAGAAGCATGGGCCCATTCAGAGGGCACCAGCAACCGAAATGATCCATGTCATTAAACCATGGCCATTCATAGGATGGGCGATATATTTGATAGGAAAAATCTATCCTGCATCAAGCAAGAGGCATACTTTCATTATCGTTGCTACCGAGTTTTTTACCAAGTGGGAGGAAGCTATTCCGGTAGTGGAAATCTCCCAAGAGCAGATCATCAAATTCTTAAAAGAGCATATCATTCACCGATTCGGTATACCACAAACAATAATGGTAGATCAATGCACTTCATTAAATGGCGAGAAGGTAAAAAGCTTACTGGCCCAATACATGATCCAGTTAGTGAACACCACTCTGTATTACCCTCAGTCAAACGGTCAGGCAGAATTGTCCAATAAACCCTTAAAGGATTGATTCAGAAGATGGTGATAGACAACGCTAGGCGATGTGACGAATATTTGAGTCAGACTCTATGGGCCTATAGGACGTCACCCGAACGAGTACCTCGGTAACGCTATTTCAATTAGTATATGGTCAAGAGGCCGTACTACCAGTAGAATTGAATATCGAATTCACTAGGGTGATGTTGCAAGAAGAGTTGACAAAGGAAGACTACAACGAAGCAATGATCAAGAATTTACTGGAATTGGACAATATTAAATGCGATGTGTTAAATTGTTTAGAAGCACAAAAGAGAAAAAATGGCCAAGGAATATAATCTCAGAGTCATAGCTAAATCGTTCAAAAAGGCGAATTAGTATGGAAAACTATATTACCACTTGGTGCTAAAGATCCGACATATGGCAAATGGTCGCTGTAGGACACAGAAATCGGCGACGCTGTTCCAGGCTCACGGCCTAGTCGGGAGTACGGAGTAGCCCACGAGGGACTACACCGGAGAAATAAAAATGGAGTCGCCACCCGGTGTGAACCGAGAAAATGATTTAAGGCCGGACTCACCCCTCGCAAGGGAAGACCTCAAACCGTTGGGTTCGGAATGGTCCCTTACTTATGCCACTTGTAATGAAAGGATTTGTGCAATAATCTAACCAAGCCTAAGCAACATATATTTCCAAGGATAATCTACTTCTAAGTACATGCATGAAAAGATAAATTGGAATAACGGAAAGCATATAATTTCATGAACACATTATATTGATAAACACAGAGACGCAAATAAACAATAATTGTACAAGCATGCATATTAAAGAGAGGCAATTAAGTGCATAATGTAAAGAGATAATTAAAGAGGCAATTATACACTAAAATAAATGTGCCATGATGCGATGCAAAAGAAGATAGACAATGAAGGTGAAAGAAGAGAGATGCAATATATGCCCACATCTATATAGAACTTCAAGTGTCCAATTAAACGTATCTTACGTTCAATCGAACGTGCTTTGTCCGGTGTGGCAAAACATCGTGGGAAAGGTAGCCCTTAGGCTTTTCATCTCTTGAAATGGAGGACCTTTAATCCAACTTGATTTGGCCATGCGCCTTGCAACATGATGCATGATTATGCAAGGAGATGACATACAAAAAGTAAATAACGGAATAATAAAAGGCGCGGTAAAGTATTGTCATAAAGGTAGTCTTTTAGACTTTTCTTCCCTCAAATAAAGAACCTTTAGACCAACATACTAAGCCCATGCACATTACATCACAATGCATAGAAAGTAAAGACAACAAAATAGGACTTCATATACTCAATTAAACATATCTCACATTCAATCAAACATACTTCGTCCAGCGCGACAAAGTATTGTCGTAAAGGTAGCCTTTTGGACTTTTCTTCCCTCAAATAGAGAACCTTTAGACCAACATACTAAGCCCATGCGCATTACATCACAATGCATATAAAATAAAGACAACAATATAGGACTTCGTATACTCGATTAAACATATCACACATTCAATCAAACACACTTCGTCCGGCACGGCAAAGTATTGTCATAAAGGTAGCCTTTTAGACTTTTCTTCCCTCAAATAGAGAACCCTTAGACCAACATACTAAGCCCATGCGCACTATATCATCATTACACAAGCAAGTAACGTGCGAAAAGTAAAAGACGGAATATAAACTGCGAATAATAAACAAACAAGATAAATAAAGTGAAAGATGTTTCGTTTGCTGAAGTGGTACATGGAGTTGTTTCCCAAGTATAGACCGCACTACCGTCCATTTGGATTCGGCTACGGAATTTACGTCTAGGTTTCCATCCGATATACCATAAGAGACGATACATTTTCCATTCATCCAATGGCCACAACACACATTAACCAACGACTCTCATGTGAAGGAAATTCAATGAATAATTAAAAGATGAATGAAAATAAATAAGAAAGGTGCCCTCAGGTCTAACCTCTTAAGTTGTCTCTCGGAAGCGCGTTATACGGCCGTTAGAAGGGTTGATGCTCCACAACTCCTCCGGTTCACTGGTTCAACATTTTCCTTCGCCGTTTCGCTGTTTGGGCTATTGTTTTTATTCTGTTTCGTTGCTATTTTGGTTGTATTTTTTGGTCACTATGTTTTTGCTGTATTAATGGACTGTTTTGTGGTGTTTAGGGACTGTTTTTTGGGTTCGGCTGCTGTTCAGTTGGTGACTTACGGTGGTTATGGGGCTGTACAGTTTGGACAGTTTTCGGTGGTATCAAGTGCGGTTCTGGACTGTTTATACATGAAGTTTAAAGGGCCGTTTCGGTGGCAGTTTACACGGCAGTTTTGGGGTTATTTCAAGGGGGTTTTCATGGTAAGTTAAGGGGCTGTTTATAGGGTGTTTTGCGGCAATAGATGAATGAGTGTTTTGAGGTATGTGTGCGTGAATGGATGAGTGATTTTTGGGTATGGTTTCAGGGTCTTGGCTGCGGCAATGGAAGGGCTATTTTCTATGCTTTTGGCGTGAGAATGAGCTAGTAACGTGAGTGGAGGTTGAAGGCAGGTGGCGTTGAATAGAGGCTTATGCGTGATAAATGGCTGTTGTTGAAGGGGCAGAGTGAGGGCCCAGTGTTGATGCGTGAAAGAAAGGTTGGGAGTGATGCCGTGAGAGTCTCTAGCTAGGGATTTTTTGGTTTCATGCGTGAGTTTGAGTTTTGTTTGAGAGAGATGGAGGGGGCCGTGTGTTAGTGGGCTGGTTTATTGTGAGATACAGCCGTCGAGAGTTGAATGAGAGAGGGGCAGCTAGGCGAGAGGGATGGATGATAGGAGAGAGACCATGAAGCTTTAGGGTTTATTATTTTGGTATTTGTTATGGCCGTGAAAGGGAGAGGTGGTTTTTGTTATGGCCGAGTGTTTTATTATTTTGTGTTTGTTGCCGTGGGGATGCTCTCTAGGAAGTGTCACTAAATGAGACTCATCATAGGGACTTACATGCAAAAATGCAGTGCCTACAGTCGCCCCCACTTTGATGGGACTTGTGCAGTGTGTGACAATGACAATCCTATCAAATTTGTGCAATGCATTTTTACTTACCTGGCTCGCCAGCTGCCAGCTGACTTGCCTGCTGCTTCGAGCTAAGTTGATGACGTAGTGGACCTCGATCCCGGGACGCATCCCAATAACTACAATCGACAACGGGGGCCTCGACCCTGGGATGCATCCCAATACCACTGACAATGTGGGTCATGACCCTGGGACGCTTCCCCAAAACTGATGATGTAGGGGGCCAATGACCCTGTGACGCATCCCGAAAAATGCAACCGATAACGGGGGCCTCGACCCTGGGACATATCCCGATAATGTTGACAATGTGGTCATGACCCTGAGACGCATCCCCAAAACTGATGATGCAGGGGCCAAAGACCCTGGTGCGCATCCTGATAACTGCAACTGACAATGGGGGCCTCGACCCTGGGACGCATCCCGATAACATTGACAAAGTGGGTCACGACCCTGGGACGCATCCCGATAATTGTAACTGACAACGGGGGCCTCGACCCTGGGACGCATCCCGATAACGTTGACAATGTGGGTCACGACCCTGGGACGCATCCCCAAAACTGTTGATGATGTGGGTCATGACCTTGGAACGCATCCCAAAAACTACCGATGATGTGGGTCACGACCCTGGGTCGCATTACCAAAACTGTTGATGACGTGGGTCACGACCCTGGGACCTATCCCCAAAACTGATGCTGATACTGATGCTGATGTGGATGTGGGCCTCGCCCCTAAACTGATACTGATGTGGGCCTCGCCCCCAAGCTGATACTGATGTGGGCCTTGCCCCTGGGACTCATCCCAAAACTGATACTGATGGGGGCCTTGCCCCCGGGACTGATACTGATGTGGGCATCGCCCCAGACTGATACTGATGTGGGCCTCGCCCCCAGACTGATAACGATGTGGGCCTCGTCTCAGACTGATACTGATATGGGCCTCGCCCCCAGACTGATACCGATGCGGGCCTTGCCCCAAACTGATACTGATGTGGGCCTCGCCCCATGCTCCATTTTCAAGATTGATTCTGATGTGATGTCACATATCAACATGCTGTATTGCCTCTCACGAGATAGTCCTGATAGTTAAACATATTTTCGTCCTCAACGGATGCTTCGCATCGAAACCAAAGAACCTTCAAAGTACTTAATATACTCAAATCTGACCGTTTGAGTGCGTGATCTGAACTAGACTCCTAGTGTGTGTGTGCCAAGGTTCTGCCACAGCTTAATTCTTAAGTAAGCCAACTCGATGATTTTGTCTTGGAGAATTGGATCAGTGGGTCTAACTAACCTAGATGTCTTGATCACACTTTGTGATTACTTCCTCGTACTCAACATGATATGTTTTTTTTTTCTCGTCTCTTTTTCTTAATTTTGAACTTTTTTTTTTCTTTCTTTCTCTTTTTTCGACACACCTACCATTTAAGGTAGCATTTCTCCTCATGGTGGTCATAATACTCGCCCATGGGTAGCTTCACGCTTATCGGTTATAGGCGGTCTATTTTTTTCTTTTCTTTTCAGAGACTTTTTCTTTGTTTCCAACCATATCATATATCATAGCATAAGTAAACCAGGATGGACATCTAGGCAAACGGTCATTCGCTGATCCATCATCTCTTCAACTAGTCATCTTGCCGACTACTCAGGCTTCCACCACTAAGATCCCGTGATCAAGTGCTCGCGAGTCTAGCTGAGATCAACTATTCAGAATACCAGATGAAAGTACATCTCGCACTTATCGTTTCTAAGGTTTCTCCCTACAGCAAACAATGTCATCACCGTACTTATGCCTAACTATTAGGGACTAAAAACAAACAATTTTTTTTTTCTTTTTTTTCCCTTTTTTTTGAGGCCCCCCAATGGTCTTTTTATCCTTGCCGTAAAATTTTCTGTTTCTCGGTTTACTTTTTTTTCCCGATACCCAGGTTTGCTAAACTCTTCTTGACGAGTCTTCTTTTATCCCTAACCCAACGGATATCTATGATGGCTTTTAAGACACAAGGGTTAACATGATGCGTGTATGCATGAGATGCATGAAATGCGTGTGATGCATGGAATGTATAAGTCGGCCCATTATCATTTTAAAGCATTCAATCATACTATTGGGAGGTGCAAACTTATCCCAGTTGAAAAGGCCCAACAGGTTTACACTTTTGCTATAACATGGCTAAACAACTTCAAATGATAAAAAGCCTAAACACGAAATGGCCCTTGAGCATTTTAGAAGCTTTTGGCGCAATTGCCATAAAGCACAGACTCATCCCAGTTTAAATGGCCCAACAAGCCCATACCTCATAACAAAAGGTCCAACTGGATCCAAATGATGATGGTCCTAAACGCAAACATAAAGGAGTAGTTTCTATTGGTCATACAACTACGGTTCATATGTGGGTTTATAGGGGTATAGACAAAGGCTCTCGTCGACGAAGGATTGCCCACAACTAGGTCTCCCCACTCAAGGGTTCAAGCGACTAAGTGAGCGCACCTTTTTTATACCTTACGGTACGTGCCAACGAGTTATGGTGCATGACTAACTGTCAAATGGATTTCCTATTATAGATTCCCCAAAGGGAGGGTGAAGCGAACTCTCTTAAATACCCAAGCCTCTTAGGCTCTTATCGCCTTGGTGACAGGAATAAACAACAAGTCCTCCAAATTAGTCTGTCACAGTGAGCTGCTGGTAATGATTATCTAGGTGCCTTCACAGCTTTTCCTTATAGAAAGGTAGTGAATGAACGAAGACACCAAACCATTACCAAGCTCTAATAATGCTTTTGATTAAACCATTTTCAACCCACAGTAGACACGATTAACTAAAGCACAAATCACAAACATTACAAGACATTATTTCGGGGCCAATTCTCTATCCCCAGTGGAGTCGCCAGACTGTAGGACACAGAAATCGGCGACGCTGTTCCAGGCTTGCGGCCTAGTCGGGAGTACAGAGTAGCCCACGGGGGACTACACCGGAGAAATAAAAATGGAGTCACCACCCGGTGTGAACCGGGAAAATGATTTAAGGCCGGACTCACCCCTCGCAAGGGAAGACCTCAAACCGTTGGGTTTGGAATGGTCCCTTTCTTATGCCACTTGTAATGAAAGGATTTGTGCAATAATCTAACCAAGCCTAAGCAACATATATTTCCAAGGATAATCTACTTCTAAGTTCATGCATAAAAAGATAAATTGGAATAACGGCAAGCATATAATTTCATGAACACATTATATTGATAAACACAGAGACGCAAATAAAAAATAATTGTACAAGCATGCATATTAAAGAGAGGCAATTAACTGCATAATGTAAAGAGATAATTAAAGAGGCAATTATACACTAAAATAAACGTGCCATGATGCGATGCAAAATGAGATAGACAATAAAGGTGAAATAAGATAGATGCAATAGATGCCCACATCTATATAGGACTTCAAGTGTCCGATTGAACGTATCTTACGTTCAATCGAACGTGCTTTGTCCGGCGCGGCAAAACATAATGGCAAAGGTAGCCCTTAAGCTTTTCATCTCTTGAAATGGAGGACCTTTAATCCAACTTGATTTGCCCATGCGCCTTGCAATATGATGCATGAAGATGACATACAAAAAGTAAATAACAGAATAATAAAAGGCGCGACAAAGTATTGTCGTAAAGGTAGTCTTTTAGACTTTTCTTCCCTCAAATAGAGAACCTTTAGACCAACATACTAAGCCCATGCGCATTACATCACAATGCATAGAAAGTAAATACAACAATATAGGATTTCGTATACTCGATTAAACATATCTCACATTCAATCAAACACACTTCGTCCGGAGCGGCAAAGTATTGTCGTAAAGGTAGCCTTTTGGACTTTTCTTCCCTCAAATAGAAATACCTTTAGACCAACATACTAAGCCCATGCACATTACATCACAATGCATATAAAATAAAGACAACAATATAGGACTTCGTGTACTCGATTAAACATATCTCACATTCAATCAAACACACTTCATCCGGCGCGGCAAAATATTGTCGTAAAGGTATCCTTTTAGACATTTCTTCACTCAAATAGAGAACCTTTAGACCAACATACTAAGCCCATGTGCAATATATCATCGATACACAAGCAAGTAACGTGCAAAAAGTAAAAGACGGAATATAAAATGCGAATAATAAACAAATAAGATAAAATAAAGTGAAAGATGTGCCGTTTGCCCAAGTGGTACGTGGAGTTGTTTCCCAAGTACAGACCGCACTACCGTCCATTCGGATTCGGCTACGGAATTTACGTATGGGTTTCCATCCGATATACCATAAGAGACGACACATTTTCCATTCATCTAATGGCCATTACACACATTAACCAACGACTCTCATGCGAAGGAAATTCAATGAATAATTAAAAGATGAATGAAAATAAATAAGAAAGGTGCCCTCAGGTCTAACCTCTTAAGTCATCTCTCGAAAGTGTGTTACACGGCCGTCAGAAGGGTTGATGCTCCATAACTCCTCCGGTTCACTGGTTCAATGTTTTCTTTCGCCGTTTCGCTGTTTGGGCTGCTGTTTTCACTCTGTTTCGCTGCTGTTTTGGTTGTATTTTCTGGTCACTATTTTTGCTGTATTAATGGACTATTTTGTGATGTTTAGGGACTGTTTTTTGGATTATTCGGCTGCTGTTCAGTTGGTGACTTACGGTGGTTATGGGGCTGTGCAGTTTGGGCAGTTTTCGGTGGTATCAAGTGCGGTTCTGGACTGTTTATGCGTGAAGTTTAAGAGGTTGTTTCGGTGGCAGTTTACGCGGTAGTTTTGGGGTTATTTTAGGGGGGTTTTCACGGTAAGTTAAGGGGCTGTTTATAGGGTGTTTTGCGGCAATAGGTGAAGGAGTGTTTTGAGGTCTGTGTGCATGAATGGATGGGTGATTTTTGGGTATGGTTTCAGGGTCTTGGCTGCGGCAATGGAAGGCTTGTAGGGATCTCCTTTTTCACGGTAATCAGAGGCTATTTTCTATGCTTTCGGCGTGAGAATGAGCTAGTAACATGAGTGGGGGTTGAAGGCAGGTGGCATTGAATAAAGGCTTATGCGTGATAAAGGGCTGTTGTTGAAGGGGCAGTGTGAGGGCTCAGTGTTGATGCGCGAAATGAGGGTTGGGAGTGATGCCATGAGAGTCTCTAGCTAGGGTTTTTTTGGTTTCATGCATGAGTTTGAGTTTTGTTTGAGAAAGATGGAGGGGGCCGTGTGTTAGTGGGCAGGTTTATTGTGAGTGACAACCGTCGAGAGTTGAATGAGAGAGAGCAGCTAGGCGAGAGGGATGGATGAGAGGAGAGAGACCATGAAGCTTTAGGGTTTATTCTTTTGGTTTTTGTTATGGCCGTGAATGGGAGATGTGGTTTCTGTTATGGCCGAGTGTTTTATTATTTTGTGTTTGTTGCCGTGGGGATTCTCTCTAGGAAGTGTCTCTAAAAGAGACTCATCATAGGGACTTACATGCAAAAATGTAGTGCCTACAGTCGCCTAATTGGGAAGGCCCATTCGAGGTAAAAAGATGTATTACCAAACGGGGCATATCATTTAAAAGATTTAAACGGAAGGGCACACGTTAGGGCGATAAATGGCAAATAGTTGAAAAAATATATGCCCTCACTATGGTAGCATGAAAATATAATGTCTTTGCAATAAAAACAAAATGCAGTAACATAATAATGTATTTTCATTAATTCAGGACGAAAACGTCCTCAAAAGTACAAAGATTGGACGGCGTAACGTCCTACAATGCATCATTGGCTTCGGCTCGAAGACCACCGTAAATCCCCGGGCAATTCCTTTATGGCCGAGAACGTCTCCTTCATCTGATACCATTCCTTATCCACTTCCGAATCCGCCACCTCTAAATCGGTCGAGCTCTTCTCGAAATCAATACGGGCCAAACCTTCGTACTCTGCTAAAGAAGTATCCACCTCCGTTACTTGAGCGGCGATAGCCCTTCTCTTAGCCTCTATCCTCATATGACTCCGATCAATAAGACGCTGGATCTCTTGTAATTGTCGGTCTAGGTCCATGAGAACCGATTCTTCAGTCACCATTTCGTTCGTGGTCTCCCTCAGAGTCTCGTGGAGAGTGTCGAGAGAACCGCGGAGTCATTCTTTCTTCGTCATGGAAGAACGAAGCCCAATTTTCTGGCTATGTATATTGCGATACCGAGAGATAAGAGCCGTTATATCATTCTGCAGTTCTTGGAGGAAGAGCCGATCATCTACGGATACGGGCAAGGCATGAAGGAACTTCTGTCTAATCGGAGAATGTTCTCTGGCAGAGCGGCCTGGTCAATCTCAAACATAGTAAAAGAAGCATATTGACCGATGATCTCCCGAAGGACCTCCAGGTCCGTACTGCCCCCTCCCGAAGACGACGAAGGCCGAAGTGGAACAGAAGACAATCGTCCAAGGCGATCCAAAATGTTCTTGACCGATTGCAGCAGCGGGTCGGATGCCTGTGTACAAAGAAGAAATTAGCAGATGTAAACTGGAGTAATAAACTAAAGGAAGAGGAAAAGAGACTTACCACCCTAGGCCCAACATTCGAGCTAGATGGCCTATCCGCCGACGCCTAAAAAACATCAACATGCGGCAAGTTCTTGCTGAAGAGACGAAGGCGAATGATCTGAAGATGATGGCTGTAGAGGAACAGGAAACGACGGCCGTTCAGGAGACACGGCCCGAAGGGGCGATGGCTCAGCAATATAGGCCTCCAGTAGCAATACCGGTCCTTCCCCAACAATATGAGTGAACGGGAGACAATGACCGTTCGAAAATAGCAGATGGTTGAGCTGGAGAAGCGTAAGCTACCGGCCGACGAATTGGAGAGCAAAGAGCCGAAGATAATGGCTGGACGAGCATAGAAAGTTCATGTGCCAAAGGTACAAGAGACCTCGCCCGAGGATGAGAGGGCGGAAGAGCAGAAGATGACGGCTATCCAGGGTCCGAAGTTGGTTGCGCTAAGGAATCCAGAGATACCGCCTGTGGTGACGGTTGCTATGGTACGGTTATGGGCTGAGCATCTACAGGGGAATCAGAATCAGAGGAATCAGAAATATAAATAACCCAATCTTCTTCATAAATTTGACGAAGTACATCGTCTTTGTACATAGAACGAGCGTTCTCCAAAAGCTCCAATTTGGCCAAGCTAAAAAGACCGTCTATGTCCCTATAACTCCCCCTAAGCCCTGTGGCAGACATCATGCGTACCAAGGGGTAAAGCCGTTTGAGATGATGCCAAATAGGCCCGTCATTCGGCCAAATAGGCTCTAGCACTTCAGCTTCGTCATCCGAGTCTTGTACAATTGGTACATGATCGCACGAAGAGGGACATGCGCATAAGAAATGGTCTCTTGGAATTTCCTCAGCACCTGGATGCGAACGGCCAAAATCTATATGTTCCTCCATACCTTGGGGATCGGCTCCGGATGAATTGACGGTAACAGCTGTCTCGCCCTCTTCTGGCGGTTGCTCCACGAATGGAGCCTCAGATGCTTCATCCTCATCCGATGGAAGCTGAACAATCGGCACTTCAGCAAGTCCCACTTCCTCGAGACCTTCAAATATGGGAGCTTGAGGCCCCAGAGTTTGGGTCGTTGTAGGCACTGCATTTTTGCATATAAGTCCCGATGATGAGTCTCACATGGAGACACTACCTCTTTAAATTGTGGAAGTCGCGGGAGACATATGTAGAAAGGGAAGAGTCAGACATTAACATCTTGTTGGATTTAATTCGCTTGTTTAGCTTCGGGTTCGCTTGTTGGACCTCTGTGTTAGAACACAACCTTAGCCCAAACCCCCCGAAATTCACACCACTCACGCCATTACCTATGCATCAGCCACTCACGCCATTAGCCTTCAACCAGCCCCTGAACACGCCCAAACCAGCCCCTGAAGTCAGCCACTGAACACGCCCGAATGCCCTTGAAACTGCCTCTGATACACGCCCAAGGAGTCCATTCACGCCCATCACCTTCCAAATTAAACAAAAACATATATTAAACACATGCTAAAATCAAGACAAATCACATTCCCTAATTAAAAGATACAAATCAAATCTCATCAAACGCTTTCCAAATTCGGTTAAATTACATACCTAAATAAAACAAATCAAAAAAAATCAAATATATCATCTTCCTAATCAAATCAAATCATATCTAATCACTTCCCTAATTAAAAGATACAAATCAAATCTCATCAAACGCTTTCCAAATTCGGTTAAATTACATACCTAAATAAAACAAATCAAAAAAAATCAAATATATCATCTTCCTAATCAAATCAAATCATATCTAATCACTTCCCTAATTAAAAGATTTTTCCCTATCACACACTAATTGAAAATATCTCCCATAATTACACAAATCCTTTCCCTTTTCACACAAGGTAAACCCCAACCCTTTGCCTATAAAAAGAAGCCTAAACCAAACCTTGAAGCCCTAGCAACTCACACCCAAAGCAACAAGAAACAAAGCAAATAATTTTCTCGTCTCCTCTACTCTACCATCACCAAAACACCTTCCCTAAACACTAAGCATCTTCACAAACATACCCCTAAACCAACGACCTCCAGCAGCCTGACCTCCACGTGCATAACCTACATACATAAAACAATTCACCAAAGCCATTCACTGCCACTCTATCGCTACCCCCCACGTGAAGACACGAAACCGACACTGCCAGCCCTTAAACGCCACACACAGCCACGTTCACGTTCCCCCAATACTCACGCCAAACACATAAGCCATACTCATGTCAAACACTGAAAATAGCCCCTGAAACACAGCCTCTGACCACCGAAAAACAAACACTGAAAACAGCCCCTGAAACACAGCCCCTACCACCGAAAACAGCCCCTAAAACACCGAAAATTATATTATGTGCCGGGTGTATATGACATCTCTCTCACAGCAGGCGGGTCCCACAACTGTGTGGGGCCCGCCTGCTTTGAGAGAGATGGCATATACACCCGGCACATAATATACCACCTCCTAAAACACAGCCCCTGACCACCGAACATAGCCCATGACCACCGAAAAAAAAACACTGAAAACAGCCCACGAAACACAACCACTGACCACCGAAAATAGCCCCTAAAACACAGCCCCTGACCAGCGAAAACAGTAGTAAAACAGAGTAAAAAACAGCAGCCCAAACAGCGAAACAGCGAAGGAAAATGTTGAACCAGTGAACCGGAGGAGTTGTGGAGCATCAACCCTTCCGACAACCGCGTAGCGCACTTCCGAGAGACGATTTAAGAGGTTAGACCTGAGGGCACCTTCTTTATTTATTATCCTTTATTTTCATTTATTCTAACACTTTATTTCATATGAGTATTGTGGATTGGTACATGATGTGATTTCCGGATGAACGGAATATGTGTTATCTCTTGTGGTATATCCGATGGAAACTCGGACGTAAATTCCGTAGCCGAATCCGAATGGACGGTATTACGGTTTGCACTCGAGATACAATGCCACATACCACTTGAGAGATTCACTTGTTTCATTTCATCCAACTTTGTGTTTTAAGCATGATTTAGTCTAATAAGTTATTTATTTTTAAGGATGATTATGATATTTCTTTATGCATGATTTAGTTATTTTTCTTTTGCAATAGTAATTTAATTTACGTTTATGTTTAGGATGTTATTTATTCTTTGTGTTTGATAATTCAACATGCTTATTGTGTGATATTGTATGCTTGCCGTTATAATGACTTACTTTTAAAGCATGCAAACTTAGACATAGGATTTACTTTGGTGAATGCGAACTAGATTTAAGTTACTCTTGAGCATAAATGTTACGTAGATTCGGTTAAGTTATTGCACAAATCATTTGATTACAAGTGGCATAAGTAAGGGACCATTCCGAACCCAACGGTTTGAGGTCTTCCCTTACGAGGGGTGAGTGCGGCCTTAAATCATTTTCCCGGTTCACACCGGGTGGCGACTCCATTTTTAGTTCTCCGGTTTGGTCTCCCGTGGGCTATTCCGTACTCCCAACCGGGCCGCGAGCCTGGAACAGCGTCGCCGATTTCTATGTTCTACAGTCTGGCGACTCCACTGGGGATGGAGAATCGGCCCCGAAATAATGCCTTGTAATGTTTGTGATTTTTGTTTTAGTTAACCATGTCTACAGTGGGTTTAAGGGGTTTAATCAAAGGCACTATTAGAGCTAAGTAATGGTTTGGTGTCTTCTTTCATTCACTACATTTCTATAAGGAAAAGCTGTGAAGGCACCTAGATAATCATTTACTCGAAGCTTATTGTGATGGACTAATTTGGAGGACTTGTTGTTTATTCCTGTCACCAAGGCGATAAGAGCCTAAGAGGCTTGGGTATTTAAGAGAGTTCGCTCCACCATTCCTCTCGAGAATCTACAATAGGAAATCCATTTGACAGTTAGTCACGTACCATAACTCGTTGGCACGTACCTTAAGGTATAAAAAAGGTGCACTCACTTGGTCGCTCGAACCCTTGAGTAGGGAGTCCTAGTTTTGGGCAATCCTTCTTCAGCGGGAGCCTTTGTCTATACCCCTATAAACCCACATATGAACTGTAGTTGTAGGACCAATAGAAACTATTCCTTTATGTTTGCGTTTAGGACCATCATCATTTGGATTCAGTTGGACTTTTTGTCATGAGGTATGGGCTTGTTGGGCCATTTAAACTGAGACGAAAAGGAAATCTTAGTAGACCTTTGTCAGAGGTATTTGAAGAGCTGAAAAGGCAAGGACTCCTAAATCCCTTAGAGCCTCAACCACTTCCTAATAATAAGGACATTGACTTTGTCTACTTGTTCAATTATGATCCAGCATTTATTAATGATAATAAAGACGTTCATTTCGCTTACTTACCTGAGTCTCTACCATTCAAGAAGAACAAGATAATCATTCAAGAGTTAGCTTTTCAATATATGAGTTTGAATGGAGGACTATACAAAAGACAAACAAATGGCATTCAGCTGAAATGTTTGAGAAAAGAATAAGCTTGAAAGGCAATGGAAACAGTACTGCCGGTGGAAGTTGAGATACAGTCCATACGGGTATTAGCAGAAGCAGAGTTACCTGAACAAGAATGGGCCTCGCAGAGATTTAAACAGTTGGTATTGCTCGATAAGAAGAGAATGAAATCCTTACATCATATGCAGTTATACGAGAAGAGATTGGCTCAGGCATTCAACAAAGGGTGCGTCCTGGTATTTAAGCAGTCAAAGCCGTTAATGATAGACCCAATAGGAAAGTTCAGACCAAACTGGGAAGGGCCATACGTAGTCAAGAAGGTAACGGGAAATGGGGCAGTGAGACTGTTAGACTTAGAAGGGAACGAGTTCACCAAGCCAATCAACGTGGACAGGTTGAAGCAATATTTTGCCTGAGAAAGAGAAGAGACATAACAATTACTGGGAGAACTGGCAGAAGACCTAAGCCAACGAGATAGGAAATCCATGCATGCATGCATACACATAATGTACTTGCAATTTTTGTGTTTGTTTTGTGTTTGCAGGTTTCGAATAAAAGAGAACTGCACAATCACCAGAAAAGAACCGACATGAGGAAACTATAAGCAGACCCAGGGGGCGACCAGAGACATTCATAGGCACATGGCGCCAAAGAGCACAATGAGAGGCTAACCCATCAGGAATATGGAGTACCTCCAAACATGCATACGTACACATCACATGCGCGCATTTTTTTTATTATGTTGTTTTGTTTGTGTTCGCAGTGTTGGAATTTTCTAAGCATCCCAAGATCAAATAACAAGCAAGAAAACACATGTGCGAATACATCACGGAGTTGTGGAATACTCACAATGATCGGTTGACTCGATGCGGTGATGAACAAAACTCGATTTATGCCCTCTCCAAGTCACGGCAGTGGCTAAATTTGTCTCCACCATTTTCGGCTTTGGGAGAGCTCCATCAAGCTCCAAGCTTCGTCAAATGATTCCAAGCTCATGGGTGGACTTCCCTATCACCTTCGCATGTCTCTCGTAGTGCTAGCTCTTGATGATTTTGCCACAAAATCACCACATTTTGCTTCCCATCATCCACGGTTTTGCCCAGAAAACAGAAGAAGAAAATGCCTTTAAGGCCGAGAGAGAGAGAGCATAATTTGGCTCCAAAACGTGAACCAAGAGAGAGAAAAGAAAAATGTGTACTGTATTTATTAATTTCCAAAATCAATTAACATATACCATTTTTCAATTTCCTAAAAGTCAAAGGCAACTATGCCAACAACTTCCATCATTCACATCAATCAAGGAATTGTGACTAGCGTCAATCACTCAAAGTGAAAGACATATATCACTTGATTGATGAATGATGTGACGCTAGATGTGACTAGCGATTTGACGCTTGATTTGACTTGCGTGCCGCACTCGAATTCGAAATGCAAATGTTCTTGCAAACAATCCCAGGCTCGGGTTCGCTAATTCCAAATTAACAAATTTTCTGTTGCGACGCAATTAAATGATTATGCCTAGCGAAATCACTATTCACGTCGCTAATGAATTAATTCTAAATTAACTCGTTCGCCCGAATTAAAATCTAATTTTAATTCCGCGTCGAAATCCAATTTCGTTTAATAAATCGAATATATTAATTAATCAATTAATTCCAAATTAATCGTTATCTCTCTTTAATTGATATTTTATCCCAGATAAAATATCTCTGTAATTAATCCCAGATTAATTTCCTCCCTCATCTAATTAATCCCAGATTAATTAAAGTGCGAGTCATACGTCATCGGTGAATCTTCTGGAAGCGACCCATGAGATCCCCGGATATGTTGGTAGTAAATTCGGTCGTCGGACTATCCGAACACGTAAGTACCAAGTACTACGTTTTACCGATATACAAGACAAGGTTGGCTTCTAGCAAAGCGCCATGCCTACCCAATTCTCCAGAAATATCCTTACAGGAATATAAGGATCTATATCAAGCGTAGTATACATATTATTGCGTATTTAGATCCAGTATCGGATTGTCACGTGCTAGGCATGGGGCTGGAATTGTGTCTGCCCCGTACGAAGCACATATCGGATGTCTGGTAACTAATCTCTATAATCGGATAAACATGACCTTGTCATTTTATCCCGAAGACTGCAGTACATAAGAGTACTAGTACCGTATCCTACGTGACCATCATCTCCATATGACTAGAGTGACACTTCCGTCTTGACATCACACCCAACACACTACGATTCTCAATATACCCAGCAGAGGCGTACACAGAACCGGTTACAGCCCTTGACGACCAAAACCAAAGTATATTGACTGTCGCAAGTATTATCGGTGCAAGTCTCAGGTTAAGACCAAATACACCTACCCTGATTTCGGACTTTCATAGACACATAGTTATACTACCAATGGAATTCCGAGGGGGTTCTATCCAGTGCGAAGTTGTTTCCCGTACCATCGGTAAAACACAACCTCCTATTAGACTTGCATGACTATCCTATACCCAAATATATGAGAACTATGCCATTGTGCCCTCACATACACGCACAAGTGTAATACTAGTCTTTTGCGCATTATCGATGTCCAATCTCGATAATACTCTGACTAGGGATATTTAATGATTTATCCTTCGTGGACTGATACTGTCTCATATCATTCTCAATCCAGGAACAAATCATAAGGACCTCCTATCATTTATACATTTTGGTGATCTAATCACAAATGATAAGAGAGCAATCTCCTTTGTCACATAGTCAATTTGTACAAAAACACCATGATCTGTACAAATAGTGACGCTATGGGTCATAATTGTCCAACAATCTCCCACTTGGCCTGTAGCCAGTCACTCTAGTGTCTGACACCCGAACTATGTACGGTTGGTTCAAATTGCTGAGAAAATGTTTTCGTCTGTGGATTTACATGATTATCGTGTAATGCGATTTATTCGATCATTACATCGCCACAATGTATGATCCGAACGAGTCAGATGAATATCGAAATATTTATCTGGATCGTTGATGAGACCATTAATTCTTTAGCCTGTGCTGTAGCCTAGCTTAGCTGCTAAAAGAACTATATCTAATCTAATTAGATTTGTTATCGACCCAAATGGCTTCTATTGCTGCCTCAGCTGCAGCAATAACCCGCATTTGTTGTTTATTTGGTAACAATATCTTGCTTGGAAGATTTCCAGCTCACTATACCGTTATTTCAAACTGTATAGTACCGTTTTGCGACTCATAGTCGTTTTATCGGTTGGGAAACTTGTACTAGTGATCCCAGTCACTTCAAGTTCTCCTTCTCCATAGATTAAGACAACATCCTTAGATCTCAAAGATACAAATGGATGTTCTTAATATCAATCCAGTGACTATCACTTGGATTGGCCTGTCTGTGAATCCATATGCTCAAAGCGTATGAGACACCAGGTCGCGTACATTTTCAATGTACGAGTTCTCAAAGGGTATTTATGAAAGCCAAGCTTTCACCGATTTTTTATGGGAATATCATTTCCAAGAAATGACATATATTTTCATTATTTATAGGACATTTATTGTCAGTGCGCTCCCATTAACCTCCTTATATACACAAGAATCATTTCGTTTTGAATTAAACCATAAACTATTATGATTATATCAAAACGATAATTCTAAGAACCTAATGCTTGCTTCAATCCAAACATGGATCGAATAACTTGCAAATCTTGTTTGCTAGTTTTGGTACGACAAAACTGACAGGATGTTGTAAACATCCTCCAAAAGGTTTCATTTTCAGGAAAGCGATTTTCCCGTTAAGCTGACATATTTCATAAATGAAATATGCAGCATTAGCAAGCATTATCCAAATGGATTTACTGTGGCAACAAGTAAAATGGTTGAATCATAATCAACACAATGTTGATAACGATACATTTCCGCTAAAAGCCTAGCTTTGTATGTTGGTATGTTGCCATCCATGTATGTCTTCCTTGAAGACTTATATAGTACCAATAGGCACAATGCCTTTCGGTACATCAACTAGTATCCAAACATAGTTGGTATACATGGAATCCATTTTGGTTTATCATGGCACTTTGCCATAATAGGGAGTCGATACCTTGTATCACTTCCGCATACGTAGTCAGTTGAAATACCTCAATAAGATTGACATCTTTATGAGGTGAGATCAGAAACCCATACCCCAGTTTGTTTTCTGACTCTCTCCGACTTACGCGGTTCTTGTGTATTCGAAGATTATTGGTATAGTTTCATCCTTGATTAACTATTTGTGTTCCATTAGGAATCAGTGCCTGGAATAGTATTACTCCGATTTTCATCGAGTTTTATTATCCTCCCACTTACCACTGCATATAGGTATTCCTCTTAGGAAAACCGCATGGCGAGCAACAATTAAATTTTTCTCTTGTGGGATGTATAAGTACTATACTTTGGTATCCCTAGGATAACCTACAATTAGCACTTATCCAATTTGGGTTTTAGTTTGGTATCATCCAAACATATGCCTAGCATCCCAAATCTTCAGGAATGAGAAACCTGGTTTCTTTCCTGTTCATATCTAATATGAAGTCTGTCAAACAGAGTTTTATGGAACCTTATTCAAAATAAGTTATGCACTGTTTATGCGTATCCGTTGAAGGAAATGGTAGCTCAGAGCGACTCATGATTAACCTTATCATGTCTAACAAAATTCGGTTACTCTGTTCGGACACACCGTCAAAATGACGTGTTCCGTGAGGAGTCCTCATTGAAAGAATACTATACTCTTTCAAGTATATTAGAAACTTATCGCTTAAGTATTTTCATCATGATCTAACCGTGATGGTTTAATACTTTAGCCGATCTGTTTGTCTATTTCGTGTCGAAAAACTTAAAAAGTTTTTGAATAATGTTTCAAAAGAAACACATAACAATAACGCGATGCTACATCCGTAAAGGTCACGAAATATTCATATCCACCTCTAGCCTAGCTAGACATGGGCCCACTTGCTTCACTATGAACTAGGGCTAACAGATCAGTGGCATTTACACTTTTACCAAGTAAAAAGTATTTCAGGCACTTTGCCTAATAAACTAGGTTTGTAGACATTATTTGAATAGAATCAAATCCGTCCTAGTATCCACTCTTCGAAAGTGTGGATATATGAGTCTTGTTAATTGTGTCCCAGACAACAATGCCACAATAAAGTCTCTTCTGATCAAATCAGTTTGAGCTATTTGTTTGTCATGTGATATGTTTGAGATTTATTTATATTCAAAATATAAATACTGTTATTCACATCTAATGTGTTTATCTCAATATCATCTTTATATAATAAAACACTTTAGTGTTCTAGAATATAAAGGTATACCCGTAACAGGTTAAACCATGATATAGAGATAATGTTTCTAGTCAAACTAGTTACATTATAACAGTTTCCTAATTTAAGTACACACCCAAAGGGTAGTTCCTAAATTTAGGTATCTACGGTCAAAACAGTGACTTTCGTCCCGTTTCCGATTCGTAGATTAATCTTATCTGAAGTCAGTATCTTGCTCATAGCAGATTCTGAATATCAGTATCTCTTTATGTATCACACTAAGTATTTGAAATCTAATTTTAATACTAGTAGTGAACATATTTTATGACAAACATATTTGAAGTCAGAACCTTGCTCGTCTTCAATTCCTTCATGTCTGCTTTGTTCAAATGGCAGTTACGCTTCCACGATCCCGTTTTCCATAATTAGGCAGACATTTTGGGATATGTCCTTTATCTTCCCAGAAGATTATAATGATTTAGCCTTTGCCCTTTTCCACACCCCATAAGCCTTTGGCCAAGCCTTGGCTTCTAGAATATTGAAGTAAGGTGCGCCTTGCACTACTTGCCTAATTGCAAACTTTGACTTTATTTCCTTGAGAATAGTCATTAACTCTCCAAGAGTTATTATTGCAAGTTTAGTACTTCTAAAATCTAAGTATAGATTTATGAAGATCCTTCAATTTCATTATCATACTTTAAGGATCTAATCCTTAGTTCTGATTAAGAAATTAAGGAGTTTACTTGACAAGTTTAATGGATTAAGCACTAAAGTCATCATCACATGAATCTTCCAAAGATCATGCTCTACTATTTGCTTAAGTCCGGGCTTAGGCTTAATATGTTATTTTATTAAATAAAGTAACTTATTAATTTCCAGGACCATCCTGAAATTATTCCCAATTTGAAAATTAAACCATTTAAATACATTTTCCCTAGGATTATGTTTTAAATGTTAATCATTCAATTTTATCTTGATTCTAATAGTCCAACTATTTAATCAACGATTTAGGTACTATTAATTATAATGATTATTATAGTCCAACTATATTAATCAACTATACTTTAATTGTTTGAATACAGTCCAACTGTTTATTAAAATAACGATTTAAATATTAGTCCAACTAACATTTAATTTATTTGACGAATTAATTTGTGATTGAGCGCGTATGGCAAGTTACTAAACGAATATTGCAAATTTAATACTTGCCTCCCACTATTTTTCGGCGAGCCTCTAACCCTCCGTCGAGTACTCGGGAAACCGTGTTTCCTAGCGGGCTAGGATCCCGTTAAATATCACACAATCTTGACTTTGGCCAACAAATTATATGATAATTAACTAGGTAGATCTCTAAGATCAATTGGATCCAATCCAATTCCAGGATCCAGTAGGTGGACGTCCAAGTCCGAAACATATATCATATATATGACAATATATCCAATATATTGCCTAACCTTTTTCCTCTGAATCAACTAAGCCTTGGCTTTGGCAAAACAAACTTAGTGATCCCAATCAAGTGTGACCCATTGACCATGGAAAGCTTCGTAATCAATGTCGATGGACAAGAAGTGGTCTTGATTTTGGCCAACAAACCACAAATTGGACAAGACACCGATATGGAACAAAGCTCTCGTGATTCAAACACATCCTCGACGGACAAAGGCCTTGACTTTGGCCAACAAACCAATGCCAGTCTTGGATCTTGAGTAAGAATCACTCAATGGAAGGAAAAACGCTTAATATTTAGCGAGGGTTTTTCGCGTGCTAATTGGCAACCAATTTATTATCTTTGTTAAGTGAAAATTCGGGGTTATCCTAAGTTATGACCCTATGCGGAATTACAGACAATAAGTAGGACAAGTCCTGTTACTGCTACTATGGAATTGTAACAGGCAAATTAACAGGCAACCACAACAATAAAATCCACAATATTAATTCAGTACAAATAATAAATTGCGGAAAAGTAAATCAATCACACAAAATTCAACACAATAATTTTGGTGACGAAGTGGAAAACTCTTCCGAGTAAAAAACCACTCCGGGTATAGGTTACCACCCGAATCCACTATATCGAGAAAAACTTACAGCGATGGTCAAGACCTATGGTGGCAACTCCACCGACTCAAGTACCTCTATACTGCAAGAACTCAAGGCAACTCCTCAAGCCCGCGACCCACGGTTTTCTTCAGAACCTCTGAAGTCTCTGAGTAGATTATATCACCAATGACGCCGGAACTCCGACTACCAAACTCCTCCTATAGAACTCTAAAGGATTAGGGATTTTGGGTTATGTTGTGTTGAAGGTTTATCAAAGAATGGATTTCACCATTAACAAAGAAAACATAAGATTCAAAGAGTCTTCAAGGTGAAATCAAAGAGAGTAGAAAGCTTTGAGAATATTTGGCTCAAGAGAAATATGCTTCAACTTTGGGGAATGGCGGCTAAGGGTTATATTTATAGGTAGGGTGAAAACCTAGGGTTTTGCAGGCCAAAAACGCGTTCAGATCGCAGTCGCGTTCGAACGCTTACTAGAACGCAACACGAACGCGCCCTTTCTGTGAAGACTCGTTCGAACGTCAATCGAACGCACAACGAACGTGAGCTCTCTGGAATGCTCCCGTTCGAACCCCACAAGAACGTGCCTCGAACGTTTGCTCTCCGGAATGCTCCCGTTCGAACCCAATAAAGAACGTGACACTAACGCCACACGTTGAACCCACAAACGAACGCAGCACTAACGCCAATCGTTCGAACACTGCAACGAACGCACCACGAACGCATGTCTGATGCACAGCAGCCAGAAACCAGTCCAATTGCACAAAGATCTTCATGAAAGATTACAACTCAATTGAACTTGTTTTGTCACGGACACATGCCAATAAAAAAGGTGCTAACAATCTCCCCATTTGGCATTCCGTGACAAAACACTACCTAATACAAAGACTACGGTAATAGACCCAAAAAGCAAATAGTCAACTGTCAACCATCAAACAGTGACTTATTACAAATGGACTCGATCTAACACCTAACAAAGTAGTCTTGAAATTAATGCCACCACAGCAACATACCTGCTACCTGAAACATCCACAAACAACAATATACCGTGAAAAGCATTGGGATAATCAAATAGAACATAAAGCAGGTAAAAATCTCATGCATGTACAAGTAGAAATCCCTCTCCCCCTTAATCTTAACTCCCCTTAAAACGGAGATATCCAAAGGGTATTCTACGGCTCTCTCATATATATTAAGGCTCTCCCCCTTAATATATTACTCTCCCCCTTTTTGTCACGAAATGACAAAGGGTAAAAGAAACAGGAAAAATAACAGGAGACAACACATACAAGAGCATAAACAAACAGGAAATACTCCCCCTCACTAACAGGCACATATAGTTAGCAAAATAACACACGGGAAGCAAATCCAAACTCAGAAAAGTGCACATGAAAGAAGCAAAAAAAAATTGGTATGCAATAACATGAAGCACACACAGGCACATACTGAGATAAATAAAAATCCTGTCAAAAACTGACTGAACCAGCATTTCAAGCTGATACAATGATACCCAGTCAGTATTCAGCTGTTTATGACATGAAACAATATGCATCATTTTAAAAGCTGCTAAATACAACACTTATGCATATGACATAAACACCAAAGCATATAAAGCACTTGCGTGGAAAATAAAGTGCACAACAAATCAAGGCTTAAGACCTTATTTTATGAGCTGGACACAGCCAAAGAAATCCATCTCTAAACAAACCAAGTCCACAAAATAGGTGTTCAAACCCAGCACCACTAGGACCTGAAAATAAGCAACATTGGTTGCATGCTATATTATTTACCCCAGAAATATCATGAGCTCATATTTAACAACTCTTTCGAGTGAAGGGTTTTTGCCCTTATCTTTTGAATTTGGCCATTTTGGCTCTTTTGCACTTGAGTTTCATTTTTTTTTGTTTAATTCTTTTTGCTTTTACAAGGGGATAGCAAGGTCAACTAGTCAAAGGTCACACTATTAAGCAAACAAAGCATGGAAGAGATTAGATTGCCATTCCAAAAACTCATACATGCGACCAAGCCTTGACAAAATAAAAACGTGTATGTGAAAGTGCAAGCACAGGATATACCAAAGGTTTTTATCACACACACTCATGTATATAGAGCATCAAGAAAAATAACAGCATATCATACATGCATAATCATATATCCTACATACCAGGATCACATGCATATGCTATTCATGCTCTAACAAGCCATAAAAATATTTTTGGTCTTTTTCAAAATATATAATTTTTTTTATTTTTCAGTTTTAAAGCACAAAAAAAATAAAGACACAAAACAGCTTGTAAAACATCCAATGATACGTGGAGTTGTATCCCGAGTGCAGATCATACTACCGTCCATTCGGAATCGGCTATGAAATTTATGTCCGGGTTTCCATCCTATATACCAAGGGACATATAACAAAAACAAGACACACACACCCATATGCTGTGAAAATAAAATAAACGTGCAAAAACATAAAACACACGCACACACACATGCAATGGGAAAATAAAATGCATCTTTCAAACAGAGTTACACCGAAGTGCACTCTCATCATATCCATCAGGACATGCAGAAGTAGATGGGAAATCATCTTGCTTCCCCACCCAAACCTTTCTAGGAACCTCATCCACTTGAGAATTCCTAGTCAACAAAGAAAGTTTCTTACTAAGAAATTGTGTCTGTTTGGTTAGTGCAGAAACTTGAGACATTAGATTTGACGAATCAAATCTAGGAGACACACTCTTAGGCCTTCTCTTTTGCTTGTGCAATATGAAACACTTAGGCCTAATATGTCCAGCCTTGCCACAGTGGTGGCACACAGGCACAAACCTCAGATGAGAGCGAGGTTTACCCAAAACACCTCTAGATTGAGGTTGGGATACAGGACGAGGAACAATAGGAGGAGAAACATGACTACACACAACAGGTTTCTTACCTAAGTCACGTTTAGCTGCTACAGGCTCAGCTGTGGAAGAAGAAGCCTTATCACAGTTAGGCTCTGAAATAATTCCTAACATACGGTCCACATTTTTATTCTCACTAGAAAA